>JAWNLD010000597.1:0-269629 GCA_035041545.1 Drosophila colorata | reverse complement strand
TTTCAGCCAAAAGACGAAAACATTGCAGTAACCGATAGAGTCAATATTATATTTATATTAACATATTTTTATGGCCACCCATCAGTCAGGACAAACTATTTATACTCGTTCACGAATTGAAACTAGTAAATTTGTACAATGGCCGTCATGCTGCCCGTCCGTCTGTCCGTATGAACGCAAACTTTTGGCCTCTATTGAAATTTAAAATATATACTCGTGTATACCCGCGTCAGATAAAGTGTTGAGGGTTTGTGGACCACTTGTGGCGGACCAAAGATGACAGTGATGGACGGTAGTCTGCGCTAGGGGCGAAGCACGAAGCGGCTAGCAATATATACGCGAACTTTTGAAGTTTTGTTACGATAGTCCGATCAGATGGAACTGCTGGATTTTAAATGTTTAATATGTTGTAGGCATTGAGTTTTCGCAACTTTTGGTATATGCCACATATCTGGAATAATTGGTTGTTTGCAAGTTATTCCTTTTTTAGTGTACATATACTAAAAAATTTAAATTATAAATTCAGACGTTAAGTTGGAAAAATAACCAGTGCTGCCAGGTAGTTTTTTTTTTTTGTATACATATGTATTTTAACAATTCGGGCAAAAATTAGTTTAAATGAATTGAATCAAACATCTATTTGGCGCGAATAGCTGACTTTGATTTAACGTTGTGCCGCAAATCGTAAACAGAGATTCCAATGTTTTTTTTTACTAATACAAATTTTAATATTATATGAAAAATGTCAACAAATTTTACAAATTGTCTTTGCTGTATATTTTATAATATTTATTAGGTATA
Organism: Drosophila colorata; assembly: GCA_035041545.1. Taxonomy (NCBI): domain Eukaryota; kingdom Metazoa; phylum Arthropoda; class Insecta; order Diptera; family Drosophilidae; genus Drosophila; species Drosophila colorata. Next base: position 268,828 of record JAWNLD010000597.1, on the reverse strand, counting down.
GGTATATAACTGCTAGCGGACTGGCCACTCTGCCGCTTTGTTTTGATTTTGTATGGAACAGCTGATTGTGTATGTTTACCAAAAGATGAAATCAAACGAAAATTTAATCAAAATCAGTATGTATTGAGAATGGCGTCTTCTCAAATAAAATGCTTATCGATATAAAATGTAAATGTTGATACTTTTCTTCATTCTAAGTCCCATCCTCAAAATATTTGAACGATAGTTTTCGGAGAAATGTATGAAAGAAGCGGATGTCAGGCAGCGTTTGGCTACGATTATGGGTAAGGACTATGTGCTCTTTTTTTTACTAGCCAAGTAATATGGGACTGACTCTTGATCATGGTAATGGGGTATATTAGTAAGTATCGAAACTAAAAGTCAAATGTAATGCAACAAATTTCTGAAATCAAACAAAAACACCTCTACAGTTGGGAATTCGGCACATCGCAAAAAGTGATTTTTGGGTGCACAGAAGCTGGAGCTTTTTGCGTAATGTGCCGAAGGCCCTACTATTTTTTTTACAATTTGGAAATGATCATATATTAAATTGAATATCCTTCGTCACTAAATTTTATATCACGCACACTACCGCCCATAATCTCAATCAAATTGACAATTCAAATAAATCAATAATCTCCCTTACTTTAAAAGCTAGATGCATAAAATAAATACCGACAGATTGGTGATGACCCCTCTAAAGATCGCATTCTATTTTTTTTGGCTACGCCCGCTACCGCGACCACAATGTCCAAAACTCGATATGTGCGCAACATCAATTTACATATTACATACTTTTTGGTACTTATTATTTGGCTTCATTGGAATGGTGTTGGATAACTGTTCAATTAGTTTGTCACATGGGAAACTGAGTGGTCAGTGACCACTGGTCGGTAGATGGCGCTTAGATGCTAGACTTTTTCGTATTCTTAGAATTTGTGTGCGGCTGTTTGCGATAACTTGAGTTGAGTTTTGTCACAACATGATCATCGGGTAGTGTGATGGTGCAGTTAATTAATTAATTAAATTGATTAAATTAATCAAAACTGTAAATTAATTAAATAATTATTCAATTATGTGTAAAGACTCTTGGACAAAGTAATATGCTGATAATCTCCTCTAAGGTTTGCACCCACTACTGCGCCCACAATGTCCAAAACTCGATATGTACACAACATCAATGATGTCAGTGCAACATATCAAGCGCCATCTATTGCATACTTTGGTAGTTATTATTATTTGGTTTCATTAGAATAGTGTTGAATAATTGTTCAATTAGTTTTTCACATCTAATGGTCACTGATCACTGGTCGGTAGATGGCGTTAGTAGCCAGACTTTTTCGCATTCTTAGAATTTGTGGGCGGCTGTTTGCGATTGTGCACTTGTCATATAACTTGAGTTGAGTTTCGTCACAAATTGTAGTATAAAATGCAGTTCAAATTATTATTTTTTTTCTAATGCATCTAATTAATTATTCTATTATGTCTGTAAACAAAGTAATATGACAGATGGTAATATATGGTAATATATCGATGGTGCTCGAGTCCAATTCCCGCTCTTGATACAAAGGATGGTCTTGAATCTTTTGACAATTCAAACTTTTTCCAGTTATATATCATTCTATCTGGCCAAAGGTTGCAATCTGATCTTGACAGTTTTCAAACCTGGTGTCAAGAAATTTATTAAATCTTAATTGCAATAAATGTAAATTTATGTCTTTTTATAGGCGAACGCCCTTCTTGAACAATTATTTTATTAATAGCAAGCAACTTGATCGTATTGAATCGGTTGATGATCTGGGTGTCATTTTAGATCCCAAGCTTAAGTTTGTCAAGCATATTTCGTCTGCTGCTGATCGAGCCCTTGGTGCTCTAGGTTTCATTCCCCAATACAAGGTTTATCAGGATAGAATTGAATCCGTACAAAAACAATTTCTGCCCTCCGGGGATGTCCCCGTGATATCACTGGAATCCTAATTCTCGCATGCCTTCTTATCTTGGTAGACTTTTACTAATAAATCTTCCTTCTCTTTCTGATCATAGAACCATGCATGGTGTAATCTTCTTACACAAATTAATTAACGGGCAAATTGATTCTTCCGAATTGATTAGCCAGATTAGTTTTGCAGTTCAGAACAGAATTACTAGAAACTTTTTACCGCTTTCTCTTCAAACCTGTAATAGTAACTATGCTTACCATAACCCATTTCGGATCTTATGTTCCAACTATAATAATATTTTCCATATAATAATGTTCGCGATTTTCGTCACCGCACGTTCTGCGGCGCATTTTGCCTGGGTCCGCGCGTTAACAAGCCCTTGCTTGGTATCGTTGGACCACTTGAATGTACTGCCGTTAGTACATCTACGTCCAATAATAACAATTTCTTAAAACAATAATCTTTTGGCTTTCTGTTAGAATTTTTCATATACTTCTTATTAAATACTTTAACTTGAATTCCGACTCACTTGAGGTTGAATGGTTGGTGGCGTTAGTATCTAACGAGGGATCTGCGTGTTAATTGTGTCCTAGGTCCGCGTTCGAGGCCGCGCGGAGGCAAATTCCTTTTTTGTTTTTTATACTCGTTTATTATTTTTTTTTATTATTTGTTTATTATTATCTTTTGCACCCATAATGCTAGGTTACATGTTTACGTTGTTATTACACCGTGAACGAGTATTCCGCTGTCAGTTACACCCGACTGCGACGTTCTTACTTGTTTGTTAATGTAATTTTTTTTAAAAATATCGTAAATAAATCAAAACAATTTCAAATACGTATATATATTTCATATAATTTCTTAACTTTCTCTAAACCTGTACTACCGATGTTTTTAAAATGTGTGTAAGAAATCGCTTAAAACAAGTACCTACAAGTTGATATTACGTGCATTATGTGCCATTATCTGTTAAGCGAGATTTAAGCCTTCAAACGCAAGACAAATATTTTTACCACATTTTGTATGGGACTGTTAACGAGGTTGCGACATATCGTTTCAATGTAAACTTGTCTATTTTTAATATTTGGGTACTTTATAGGGCCCACGGTATTTGGGTGCGAACTTCTTGCCTACACCGGAAGTGGTATCTACGTTACGGATAGCTACAAAGTCTCCTATTTTATATTCGGGCGGAGCTTTATGGTTCAGAGCATATTGATTGTATATTCTTGTGACTTTTGGATATTTGCACCAGCTTCTTGTTTAATAGAAGGCAGATCACGAACTTGTCTAGAACTAAACTTCTCCTCAAGGTATTCTGTCAGGTCGTCCACAACGGGTCCTCGTTGATTACAACCGAACAGCAACATACAAGGGGTTTTGCCAGTGCTACACTGTACACAGTTGTTAATAGCGAACTCTACTCGATTAATCAGCTTGTGCCAATCTGACTGGTCTAACGCTTCAGATAGTTTGCCTAACATTGAAGTCAAAACGCTATTGACTCGTTCGACTTGTCCATTAGCTTGCGGGGCGGCGGTTGCGACTTTGATATGTTCAATATTTCTGTCTTCAAGGAAGCTAGCAACCTCAAAGGAACACGACTCGTCGGGGACGACTGTAGCATTCCAAATATTTTTCTAACGCGCTAACTTTGGATCTCAACAGAGGAAACCAATATTTATCAGGCTACTTACACATTTATCAGCAGCAAGGTGAACTAACTTTTCATGGCATTTCCTTTTAATTCATCCTGTAGACGACTAGGGGCATACAAACATAATTCGTCATTAATATTTCTCTTATAAGCATCGTCAATTAACTCGAAGCCGGTAACTATACCATTCCCCAACATTTCACGTAATTTTCAGATGTCTGCGTCCCTTATCTGTTCCATTTGTAGTAGGTAATCTACATCATCGGTTGTAGCACTACCCCTACCAAATCTTTCAGACATATATTCGGCTCAGTCTGGACACTCGGAAAATATGGAGCTACGGCGTTTGCCAGCTCGTCGGATTTATGTAGCTCTTTAAGCTCACACACAGGCTCAGGTATTCGGGCATCAAAAACCGGTGAACTTTTCTCAATGGAATAATGGGGGCTATCGGAATGAACTAGTTTAGAAACGGTGCACGGATCAACAATCTCTTCGGTAATCTCTTCCAATAATTCAGTTTGCCTACTCAACGCATCCACGTGAGTCATACTCGAACCAGGTCGATGGGTTATCGAGAAGTTATATCCTTCTAATTCTAACGACCAACGGGCTATACGGGGATTAATGGACTTTTTCTTTAAGGTCTGCACTAAGGAACTGCAATCGGTTAATATTAAAAAGGGACGATGCTCAAGGTACACACGGAATCGGCGCAGTGCATAAATTATCGCCAATGTCTCAAGCTCGAAGCTGTGATAGCGCGACTCAGCAGCCGTTGCTTTTCGAGAGTAAAAGAATACAGGGTGCATCTTATTGCCACTTTGACGCTGCATCAGCAAAGCACCAAAGTCACGCGAACTTGCGTCCGTATGCAATTCGGTTTGAAGAAAGGGATTAAAAATGGATAACACAGGAGGAGTAGACAAAGCACCTCTCAACGAATCTTTCTCTGGTTGAGGCATGGGCAATGGACCGCCTTTCTTTAATAAATCCATTAAGGGCTTTGCTATACAAGAAAACTTTGGTACAAATATTCGAAAATATGAAAATAGTCCTAAACAAGAATGTAGAGCTTTACTACTGAGCGGTTCAGGATTGTCCTGAATTGCCTGCAGGTGTATATCGTTCGGTAGAATACCTTCGGCGCTAACATCATGGCCCAAATAATCAATACGCTTGCGGAGAAATTTGCTTTTTTTAAAGTTAATCTCAAGGTTACATTCGACAAAACGGTCCAACAACATTGCTAAAATCTGACAGTGCTCATCGGCGATACGCGTGGCTAAAATAATATTATCCATATATACCATAATTTGTCGACGTCTGACCATGTCTTGCAATACGCTGGAAATGCACCTTTGAAACACGGCAGGTCCATTTTTGAGACCAAACGGCATCCTTAGGTATTAGGTACCCATGGCGGCAGTTTGGCTGCGCTTTGGGCACTGCCGATATTGGTCACCTGTTTGAAAACAGTTAAAGCTGCCTCCTTCCGGTCTCTTGGCACGCCGACACTCTTTGCTGATATGCGCCATCTGGCGGCAATTGTAGCATCGCATCTAACGACTTCCAGTAGCAGTGGCATCATTGGGTACACGAGCAGCGACAGTACGAGCGAGGTACGGTTGGCAGCACGTTTAGCGCATCATCCTCTGACTCAATTCGTCCAACGAAGTGCAATAATATAACGGAGCGGCGTATTCGGTACGATCCCCAATGCCATCAACTATATATTTGACAACGTCCGCCTCCTCGAACTTGCCCTGCTGGGAGATGTTGCGCATAGCGATGAAATATTGCAAAAGGGATTCACCCTTTTCCCGTTTTGTAGTCGGTTGTCCAACTTGGTTGGACATTCCTAATTCAAAAACTGTAATCAGGGAATCATGCAGCTCACCCCATGTAGTTGTCTTCTCATACAGCATATACTCCCTGGCAGATCTGCGTAACAGCCGATTGGCCAGCATTGGCTGTCGGTGAGTTTGTAAACACTGGCCGCTTTTACCAGCTCTCGGGTCCAGATGTGGACGGATATATGAACGTCTCCAGAAAAGAACCGAATGGTGGCCTCGATATCACTTATATCAACACGACGGCGTTGATCGGGTACATCTGCACTTCTTTCCAGTTCATCAATACACGCTTTCAACTCAGCAAGGTTTTTTCGAGCGGTGTACAAGTTGAGCTGGCTCATAAGAGCTGTAAGTTCACCTGCTGCCGCCACTTCCACAAGTTCAGGTTCTGTACCCGACGTACTCGAACTTGCTCGTATCCATTCGTTTACTTGCATATCGGGTGAATTTGCGAGCACCGAAAAAAAGTTGGTATCAAAGCGAATGGTCCTGTCTGAGCCCCTTCTACTTCCTCATTGGGCTGTTCCATAATTTGCACCGAACCAGCAGCACCTGCACACTGGCCGCCAGACATGATAACACAACTACCATCTTCATTTCCAGGGTCTTGCGCAACATTTTCAGTCTCGTCCATTACCGATTTTGCAATAGAACGCAGTTGATAAATTGACGCCTCAATGCCAACTTTTCTCTCAGCCAACAGGCCCAGCAATTCGGATTAATTTAATTTCATTATATCGGCGTATTTCATCAACGGTGCTCTTTTTGGGCAAACCCCAGACTTGATTTGTAAACTTGTCTATTTTTAAACAAATTTGATGTTGAATGGTGGTAGATTTTAACGTTGTCTTTATTTCTCTTAATTTCAATTAATTTTCTTTTAGTTGGACTACGATATACAACTCTATTCCCATGAGACTTCATTTCTCATGGGACAAAATTGAACAGTTATCCAACACTATTCTATTTTATACCAAACAAAAAGTACTAAGGTGAACTAGGGGCGGTCATCAGCAATCTGTTGGTATACATTTGATGTATCTAGCTTTAAAATTGAGGGAGATAAATAGATTTAATCAACATGCCACGCTCAAAGTGGGTGCACCCCCAAGCTCGTAACAATTTATCTGACGCGGGTATACACGAATATATATGTCTGTCCGGAATGAAAGCTAGTGACTTGAAACTTTGGAGATATACTTATAGATATCTGCTTCAAACATAGTGTTAAGGTTTTGTGCCACGTCCGCTAGGAGGCTGGCGAATCGATAACATGTCGATACACCTCAAATCGCAAATCGATAAAAGGTGCATATTTCGCACAATTTTAAAGCAAGAGTCACCAAATTTGGTATGTAGATTGCTGGTGAACTGGACTAGAACACCACCCAGCCACACCGCCCCTACGAATCGCAAAAGCCTATATTTTCCACAGATTTAGGCCTAGAGTCACCAAGTTTTGATGGTAGATCACTAGTCACCACCTTTACAGATCTTTAACAAAATTTCCACGCACGCCCACTAAGGACGTGGCATTTCGATAAAATCGATGTATCTTCCTCAATTTTAAAGCTGTAGACATACTTTTTGTTTAATAACGATCTCCTCTAAATATAGCACAAAAAAATTTTCTGGTTACGCCCACCGCGGGCGTAGCAAATCGATAAAGTCGATAAAATCCATATATCTTGAGGCGGGTAAGCCACGAAAATCCAGAAGCTAACGTGTAATTATTACTTGAATAATACGCGCCGTATCGGGCCACACTGTTAGCAGTGGGACTATACTCTCTTCCTGCGAATGGCTGGAGACCCTTGGTATGATTATATCTCTGCCAAGGGTCGACGGGGTAAGAGAAGAAAACTCTTTCAGAAAATTACCCCAATCTCAGGTGGAACAGCATATGCCGAAGAATTCATGGTCGTGGGGTGCTCGGTTGTAAGTATGTGGACTCTGGATACCTGTCGCCCTCCAGTTTTATTTTCGACCTCCCGCGGTAGACAGCTGTGCCGCGGGCGAACTGCCTTTCCCGTTCACTCTTGGGATTCAAAATGAACCAAAATATTTAAATAAATAATGAGTCTTAGGCAGCTCAAATAACATCACCCCAGGCTTCAACCAGCACGGTCGAGCATATCTCTGGCACTGCACCTGTAGGGCTGCCGGTCTCCACCCGGTAAGCGCTGATGTTGGTCACCAAGGGGAGAATCCGGAAAGACCACCAAGTTCCTTGGATAAAGGGTTGGAGTGTGCCACTTTCTCGTCGAGAAAAGGTTTGTCCCGACAGTTTTCAAGGCAGCTGTCGCCAAAAGGCTCCACAGAGCAGCTGCGCTGAAAGCTGCAAAGGTGCCCCCCGCTGATACCAAGGTCAAAAGAGGTCACTCAGACGAAAAGTCTCCAAAGCTTGTTGTAAAAAATACTTATTCAGAGTTGCCTTCACGGTGGGTTACGCGTCGCTGCAGTCGATTATAAAGTGCGGCGGAAAAGTTTAGTCTGCTGCCCCAATTACAAACCACGAACATGGCTCGGGTCGCTCCATTATCATGGTTGCTGGGCCTGCAAGTGGATTGACCGACTTGTGGTTCCTGGTGCGGCAGCTTCGCAATCGATGAAGGTTGTTGGTGCCTCATCTGGCAGAGACGCTGGTTTCGATAGGGGAGCGGTCGGCCGCACCTCGAACTAACCACCCAACAAGGCGAACGGTAAATGTAATGTAAATGTAAATGTAATGTAAAATAAGGCGTTTAAAGGGGTGTTCGTGGGAACACCCGACACCCGACAACGTAAAAGCGGTTGCCTTGTCAAACGCTCTGCAATGGAGTGTCGGCCAACATGTCGCCACCATGTGCAATGGAGTGTCGGCCACCATGTGCTGAATTTTCGCTGAGCAAAATATCAACTCTCTTCCAAGAGCCATGATTGATTGAAGGCCAGGTCCAAGGACTAAGTTGCGGGTCGACACCGATTGGGTGGAGCGCCTCGCGCAACTATCCTTCTGGATTAAAACGAAAGCTACTTCCCTCTAGAAAACTTTGCCACCAGGAACCTAGTTTCATTAACCAACTAGGTAGTTACGGCGGAGGGAACGAAGGAAATCGTAGTGGCTTCGGCATATTTCCCTGACCACAAAGCCGACGCACCGCCGACCAAAGAAAACAAATTGGGACCTGCACAAAGCCTTAGTGGCTTCGAAAGTTGACCAACTTCCAGCCAGCTTTAACTCCATGAGGGAGACAGAATTGAAATCAAGACAACTTAAAGATGTGCATTTAACCTCCCACCATGATAGTGCGGCTTTTAGACCCCATCAGGTGATACGTGAGGTACGCTGAAGGAGCGAAGGCCTCGGAAATCAAATAAAAGTCAATTAGCATATTGGGGGGTTGACGCCTTCTCTATTACTTGCATAGAGAGAATGCACAGAGACATGAGACCACCACTGTCCGCATCCGAGCAATCAAAGGGTATTCACAGGGCGGGGTCCTGTCTCCCCTTCTTCGGTCCCTAATGATAGATGAACTACTGGTGAAAATATTGGAGTTACGCATCGATACCATAGATTACCTCACAATAATAGTCTCCGGAAAGTTCGGCTTTACCATCACCGAATTGATGCAAACGGCACTCAACACACACGATCGATGTCGGACAGCTCTAAATCGGTGGGACACTCCGTCGAGCTCTCCAGTGAAGTCAAATATCGCGGTGGTGATCTGGATAAAAGACTTAACTGGAACTCGCACTTTGACAAAACGTTGACAAAAGGTACTCATGCCATGTGAGCATGACGTAGGCTCTTTGGTAGGCTCTTTGGTAAAACGTTGGGTTCAGACTCCAAAGCAATCAGACGGCTGCATAGTAGCTGCCCTCGTCTGGTGGCCAAAGATCAAGCAGTCCTTCGCTATACAAAAATGCAGAAAACTTCAGCGGCTCGTATGAGAGCATGTCTACATAATCTTCTGCAGCACCCGAGACAGTCTTAGGACTCAATCCACTTCATTTGCATATAAGGAAGGTTACTTTTTTGTGCCCTCTGTGTATCAAACTCACAAATGGGATGCTAGCAGCAGACATTGGTCATGTTAGTCTAGTAAAAACAATTCCTAGCTTAAGGATCTGCGACAGAATGTATTTTAAGATCACGGAACTTTTCTGCAGGGCGAATTTTGGGAATTTTATTGTATACCGCAGGGAATGGGATGATGGCAACCAGCTATTCAAGCTCTTTCCTCATGAACAATTACTTCAAGACAGGTTGCAGATTGCTGGAATTGTGTCCACCAACTCCCTCATAGAAACCGGATCACTCTTTGTTGGTTCACAGGGCATTCCGGAATTTCTGGCAACGAAATTTTGGACGGGATAGCTAGGGCCGGTTCCACAACCCCTTTTCTTGGATCTGAACCCTTTATGGGTTAAGCTGGGTCTCTGACAAAACCTTGATAGAGAAATTATCGAAGAAGGATAAAGAAACTTACTAGTTAACGAGACCTTGGTTCCGATAAGCTAAAGAGGTGGGCTGACCACATATAGATAGAAAGACCCAAAATCTTTCTTGGGTGAACCTACGGATCTTGTGTCCTATCTCACGGGACACTACACAGCCAACCACCTCCGTAAAATGCGCCTATAGAGAGTGTATACTCTGTTTGAAGAAGATGACGAGACAACAAAGCACATTTTATGTCATTGCCCAGCCATTATATGAAGTTGGATGAAGTATCTATGCAAAGAATTTGTTACTCACGCACAGATCAGAAATTTATCGTGAAGGGATCTGCTCTCATTCATAAGGAAGGTAGAGCGTCTCTTGTCCCTATAGGGAGTTCCATGGTAAAAGAAGAAATATGGCTCTAGTCGGGAAAGCCCGACTAGACGATATCCTGAACCCAACGCTGAGCTATCGTTACATGCATTTAATTAGGCCCCTCTGCATTCATGCGTACGACTACACTTAGTAAAAATAAATAATGATATTTGCAGACAAATTTGAGTATGCAGTAGTTGTGAAATTTCACGCAAAATTTTCACAACATAGGAAACTATAACTTTCAAATATTGGTAGCACTTGATCTGTGAAAGATTTTTGAGAGTGTGCATACCAAATACCAATTTTTCCCCATTTTGTTGCTCCAGAGTATTCACAATCGTTGATGTCCCAGCATTGTGTTGCACTTAGACCAATAAGTGTGTTAAGTTTAAAAAATAAAATAAAAATTTAAGTAAACAGTACAAAATCTCCGTTGACACAGCGAGATTTCAACTCGCGTCTGATAGCCCGCCAGGCAATATCTCTATCACCGAGCTACAGCATCATTCTAATTGTCTCTGTCAAAATCTGAGTTAAGAATATAACATACATGCACAAACAATCGCATTTGAATTCGAAAAAGAGCTCACGCACATTGATGTGAATATATGTCTTTATGTATGAATGTGTGCACACGCATGCAGAAAACGTCAGCGCTTGGCGCTTGCCACAACGTGGTTTAGCCAATATACATACATTTTCTTTAATAACTTCTGTGTTTTTTAACCGATTTTAATTAAATTTGTTTTAATGCATTCTGATTGAACTATAGTACATACTTATATGTTGACGAGCAGCCGGTGTAGTAGGAATAGTGACTGTACTTGCAATTACAAATGTTTTTTCTGGTAATGGAGAAAGATGGGGGGAGGTATCCAAAATTCGAAATATTCATAATCTGCGTATCCTTTACGGGAACACATTAATCCAAATTTGGCTGGCTCTTATAGAAGCTGGAGCTTTTTGCTTTTTTTTAAAGCGCCGAAGGCCTAAATTGAATATCCTTCGTCACCAAATTTTATATCAGAAATTTTGGGGCTGGAATGTGTTTTCGCCCCTAGATTGTTATCTCGTATAAGGGTGGTTTTGTTTGATATCAGAAATTTTTTGGATTACTTTTGACAGTCTTACTTTGTGAAAATATATTATTCATATACCCCATTATCATGATCAAGAGTCGCTCCCATATTACTTGGCTAATAACAAAACCAGAGCACATAGTCCCGACCCCTTATCTTAGCTAATTGCTGCCTGACATTTGCTTCTTCCATACATTTCTCCGAAAACTATCGTTCAAATATTTGAGGATGGAACTTGGAACCAGTATCAGAGAATGAAGAAAAGTGTCGACATTCACATTTTATATCGATAAGCATTTTATGTGAGGAGAGTTTTACACCGGACTTAACAGAATCTGTTAATGTCGCTACTGAAAAACTTGCTTACACCAGCCGCTACCGCAACTGCAGTCAGTGAACAGCTGATCGCTATTAACGCTGCGTGTCGGCGTAAATTAAAATTGTTAAAAAATTGATTTTAAGAATAATATTAAAGTGAAAAACGTGGACATGCTTTCTGCCGTCCGACATCGAAGATGCTGAGGCACTTGCTTTTATGATGCACCTCTCACATCAATGTCAATGTTGGCTGATGCTGGGAGGTATAGCAATATGTGAGTAAATAAAACAGCATACTTAGGTAATCATAATAACACTTAAACTTAAAGGAACGCTTTGGTCAGGGAGAAGATAATTTATGAATGGACGGGTATGCTTCGATTGCTTCAGTATGCTGAATATGTATACATATACAAGAGGAGATCCTCTTTGTATCTGTTTTGTTTTCCGTTTAGCCGGTTGGGCAGAGGAGCAGCTTGCTACCATGTCTGCAATTTGAATATAAGTTATATTAAATGTAAAATTATAAATATTATTTATTATTTAACAATAATAAAACAACTAACCTGTCAATCTTCACTTTTACCTCACTTGGCAGCTCCTCCACTCCCAGTGTCTCCAATCTGGTGGCCGAAGCCATCCCTTCGATCTTTGCGTGTCCATTTCGCGCCCAATCAAAACTCATCCGTTGCTCTTTTCAAACTAATAAAAAGCACAAAAAATACCTATATACTAGAACTGCTAAATGTTAACAGGTAAAATCGAAATGTAGCCTTGCTGATAGTTCCGCTGCAGCGGCTACAGCGGACTATCGCTTGACAAACACACAAGCCCGTGAATTTCTTACGGAGCAAAAGCGGCAATTGCGAAATCCCACTGCAGTTGCGGTAGCGACCCCGGTCTAAGTACCCTATAACATGTATTTTTCACTAGGAATTTATAATTCCGTTAACTGATTTTAATTAAATTTTCATTTGATTTCATCTTTTGGTAAACATACACAATCAGCTGTTCCGTACAAAATCAAAAAAAAAAAAAACGGCAGAGTGGCCAGTCCGCTATCAGTTAAGTGGTAGCACTATATATAATAATTATTAAAAAATATACAGCAAAGACAATTTTTAAAATTTTGTTTGACATTTTTATATAAAATTAAAATTTGTATTAGTAAAAACAACCATTGGAATCTTTGTTTACGTTTTGCGGCACAACGTTAAATCAAAGTCAGTTATTTGCGACAAATTTCAAACAGAATATATGTTTAATTCAATTCATTTAAACTAATTTCTGCACGCATTGTCAAAAAACATATGTATACAAAAAAAAAAACTATCTGGGAGCACTGGTTATTTTTCCAACTTAACGTCTGAACTTCTAATTTAAAATTTTTAGGATATGTACACTAAACAAGGAATAACTTGCAAACAACCAATTTATCCAGATATTTGGCATATACCAAAAGTTGCGAAAACTCAATGTCTACAACATATTAAACATTTATCAAAATAAGCGCGGTTTTCTTTTAAGTTATCAAAATGTGTAATTGAAAACTTTTTTTCACCTGCGTACCCAAGAACAAAAATGCCAAGATAAAAACTATTGAAAATACCTTATATAAAATACCTTATATACGATATATAGAACATACATATATCTTCTATGGTTTGGAAACTTTGGGGGTGTAAATTGTAGCGGATTTTAGCGCTTTCCCGAAAATATAGCGGGGTTTTCCAAAAGTCGTAGACCAAAAGTTTCTTGGTTCATAATAGGGAACAAGCCTCAAAGTTCCATAAAGCCAACTTAACGCTATAATACGTCAAAATTTATGCCGAAATTAACATTAACTTATCAGAAACATCCAAAAAATGTATTTTCTTAATAACTATTGAATGAGTTATCGGATTTGAATTAGTGAGATACCATTCGACACGCATTCGAAACACAATTTTTTAAATGCCTGAACGAATTTCTGAAAGCCACCAACGGCTGAAGACACCAAATTTGGTTTAATGTGTTCTCGTAGCGGATACGCAGATTATGAATATTACGGAATTTGGATACCTTCCCCCATCTGCCCCCATTAAAAGAACAAAGATTTGTAATTGCATTTACAGCCACAATTATTCCGACCTAGAATGCTCGTCAATATATAAATATACTGCAGATCAATAAGAATGTGGTAAAGCAAATTTCATCGAAATCGGTTAAGAAACACAGAAGTTAATAAAGAAAATGTATTTGTATATTGGCAAGCCACGTGGTGGCAAGCGCCAAGCGCAAACCTTTTCTGCATGCGTGTGCACACATACATATATACATATGTACATGCACATTCATAAGCGTGACCTCTTTTCGTTAGAATCTTGTGTATCAACGAGTTTTTGTACTGTTAATTAAAATTTGTATTTTAATTTATTATTTATTTATTTTTTTTAAACCAAACACACTTATTGGTCTACGTGCAACTTAATAATGGGACATCGGCGATTTGAAATATCTGGAGTAACAAAATGCGGAAAAATAGGTATTTGGTATGCAAATTAATTAGATAAATGTTTTTCTTCTTTTTTTTTATATAATGTATTTTTATTTAACATAATATATTTGTTATTTATTAAGACGTAACTGGTCTGGCAGCTTACGAATGAGTTGATTAGCGCTTGGACATGTTGTCTCAAGGCATATAGATTAAGAACTAAATATGAAGACGACATAAATTTACTTATCAAGCTACAAAGAATTATTAAAGTATTAAGTTACACAATACAAAATTCATAGCGGTCGCAGAAACGCTTAGCTTGCGCCTCGTGCATTGCCTGCTATTTGAAGACATCCGGCCCAGAGCTGAGTCAGCGTCTGTGCTGGAGTCAAACCGAGTCGCGTTAACTTATGTTAACTACTCCCCCCTCAAGTTAAGGCCGCCCTCGGCCGACCCTATTTCAGCGATCACCTCTTTCATCCTTTGAGCCGTAGCTTTCTTCTTCATGATCTGCCGATAGGTGAAGCCGATGCCAAAGACTATGCCACAGGCTACTCCAAGAAGAAGCAACAGTAAGGTCAAGTTGATGTTGCCAATTTCGTCCCTGACTTCTTGTATTGTCTTCAGATTTCAGTTCATTTAACCGATGAAGGTAAGGGAGACTGAGGATGTCCTGATGGCCTGTGACATTCAACAGAGGGGATGCTGCGATGCCTGGGAACCGGTTCTGAACGTTATTGCGATTGATGTACCTTGTTTATAGTGTTTATAGTGACCCAATTGTTGAAAACGATCAATTGTGTGCCACGCACCCAGGACTCGGTGCCGTTATCTACGCAGATTGCCGCCGCTGCATCGTTGATGATGACTATTCCGTCGTCAACCCATGTGATTGCGTCTAGGTTGCTTGGTTGAATTTCGCAATGGGCTATACCGCCAGCATGAACTTCCTTAACGCATGAGCTGGCCGTTGATCGTTGACAATGTCGTTCTTGCGGTGGCTGTGCAGTTCTCGAGCGCGTAGATTTGATCCTGGCACTCGGCGATGATGTTGTTCTCCATTCGCAGCTGTAATTTTCTTACAGGTGTGTTTAATTTTGGAAAAGAGATTATAAAATATATCATGTTTGTGGATTGTAGAACCTTAACGGACGAAACGGACATTAGATCGGCAATGGGATTGATGGGATGGATTTTAAGTCTGCGTGGTCTAAGATGTTTGGACTGACAATGTTGGCCTTAGCTAGGGTTATGGCGAGCATTAAGTTCTGCAACTCCATTGACAACATTCTGTTTCGGACCAAAAGTGTTTCGTATAAGTGACCGGAATCAATTTGCCTGCCCTTCGCGGCTTTCAAAATTTGGTTAACTGTGAGTGTGAGTTGGTTAATCTGATTCTGTACCCTAGTGTTTATCTGCACCTGTCAATTGTTTGAATCTATTAGCCGAGCTTCGTTAATTTTTATTTTCTCTAAGTCCCTGGTGTCGGGAGTGCCTGCGACCACCTTTAAAATTGAACCCAGAAAATCTAGACTTCTAGCGATTCTGTGGTGTGTGCCCAGGGCTTCCAGCATGTCTCTGAGATGTTCTGCATCCACATTTAGAAGTTTTTTCATATGTGATTGTGGAAACAGGTCACACAGTTTCGCTGTCTCATCCACCATGCGCTCATATTCAGATATGTTCGCTGAATGTCGGACGAAAGCGAACTCATCCCATACCAAGACTTGGCCGTCGACGATCGGAATGTACTTAGCGTGCGAGTAGGAAGTGACACGTGCCGAAGCCGTAAGCAGTACCAGAAACCCAAACCTGTGGAGTGAAAATTACTAATTTTTGAAGAAACTTGAACAACCTATCACCGAACTTACAAATATTACCAAGTAACCCAACACCAAGACGTGGTGCCAAGTGGCTTAAAAATTACATCTCTAGCAACTTAATACAAAAGAAAAATTGCCAAATGGCGCAATAAAAATTAAAAGTAAAATAGAAAACACTACTTAAGGTTGTCCTTGGGGCTACCCTCCCCTTAATGAGAACTGTGGTTCCCACGTCAGCTTCCACGGCCCTCTCTTCAGACAAAGGTGTAAGTTTATTGCCGAGCCTGCGATTGGACTTTACCAAAACTTTCTCCCCAACCTCAAAGACCCTATTTCGTCGGGAGTCGTTCTCCCTAGCTCTGAGTGTGTCCTGAGCCCTATTGAGCTTATTTTGAATCTGCGTCTGTGATTCGCCTGGGTATGAACGGACGACATAAGTTGGCCGCTTATCAGTGACCGAGTGGATTGTCTTGTTGTACTTTACTGTGGACAACAAGATTACTTCTGCAGTGTCGCTAATGTTTTTGTCCATTTTTAAACACCTAGCAAGTTCCAGCAGGGTACTATGGAAACAATTTCTTGTTTCTTAGGGTGTCTGTCGTATTTAGCCCTAGCACAAGTCTTGCAGTTTTGTACAATTTTGTTGGCTATTTTGGCCATTTTTGGGAAATAGTACTCTGAGAGGACCTGTTTTATGTTCTCCTGAGTTGCCCTGTGGGCTCTATTGTGTTCTGTGATGAGAATTTCCCTTCTCTCACTAACACTGAAAATGTCCACGACTCTATTTTTGCAGTGCCAGAACTTGGTAGTTGGAAATTTCCGAACTAAATCGTCCTGAACAAGTGCCAAAGTGTGCAAGTCGCAGTGAAGTGCATTCACCACATCAGGCTTGACTTCCCTAATTCCTCGAGAAGTGATTCTCTGCAGGTAAAATTCAGGGAGTGACGCCTCTTGTTTCCAAAAAGAATGAAGCTACGCCTCAGTGGGAAGCGTGCCTCTTCAAGAATTATTTGGTTCTGGAAACAATTCAGGCGCTTGTCAGTGGACTCGATGGTGTAAGTCAAGGAGAGCTCACTGTGAACCGTGACAATGCATGATTCATTATCCTGGTGGCTCAAAGCGTTAAGCTGTTGCCTGGACAAGGCATCGGCGACCAGATTTTCCTTGCCTGGCTTGTAGAATATGCGTGCGTTGGATTCGTCAATGCGCGCCTTCCATCGCTTGATTTTAGCGTTAGGATTAGATTCAGATACGGCAAAGGGCAGAGACTGATGATCTGTGAAGATGTTGAGATCTTTCACCCCGTATAAATAATGGCGCAATTTGCCAAGGGCCCACACGATAGCTAGTAGTTCTCTTTCGTTTGTGGCATAATTGACCTCCGGATTCTTCAGTGTCCTGGAGATCATAGTTATGGGACGCCCTTCTTGGGAGAGGACTGCTCCTATCCCATATTCCGAAGCGTCTGTCGTTAGATCAAACGGCTTATTGAAATCGGGGTATCGGAGCATGACATCCTCAGATGCCAATATGTTTCGCAGCTTTTGAAACGCGCTGCGTTGGAGATCAGAGAATTCGACTGGAATCTTTCTTTATCTGTGTTTGCTCACTGACCCATTTTCACCCTTAAGGATATCTGAAACGGGTTTTGCTATCGATGCAAAATCTTTGATGAAGCACCTGTAATAGCTAGCGAGTCCTAGGAATGATCTCACCTCGAAAACCGTCTTGGGCTCCGGGAATTCCTGTATGGCCTTAACTGGGTCGGTTGTGGCACCATCGCTAGTGACCAAAAATCCTAGAAAATTCAGGTTTTTTTTTTTTTAAATTGTGACTTTTCCTTGGTTACCCTCATGTTTGCTTCATACAAGCTTTTCAACAACCAGTCGACATGTCTGACATGGGACTCTTCATCTTTCGAGAAAACGATGACGTCATCGACATAAACGTAACATGACTTGCTGATTTGCTCTCGCAGTATGTCATCAATCGCCCTTTGGAATATGCTGGCGGCGTTTTTCAAGCCGAAAGGAAGTCGACAGTATTCATATTTCCCTCCATTCACCGAAAAGGAAGTTTTCTCTCGGTCGCGTTCCGCAAGCGTAATTTGGTGGTAGCCAGATTTAAGATCCAGTGTCGAAAAGTACTTGGCTTTACCTAGATTTCCCAGAATCATAGATATATTGGGCATGGGATATCTATCCGTTATGGTTCTTTCATTGAGTTTCCGATAGTCCATTACAAGACGCATGTTCCGGTTACCCATTTCATCCGTGCCCTTTTTGTCAACTACCCAAATGGGGTTGTTATAGGGAGAAACTGATTTCTGAATTATGCCATTTTTTAAGAGATTTTGAATCTTTTTATTGACAAATTCTGCTGCACCCATAGGATAAGGATACAGCTTAACATAAATAGGTTGCTCGTCAATCGTTCTGATAGTGGCTACTACCGAAGTGTTGTACGGCAGCGGTTCGTTACCGTCTGCGAAAGTTTTTTTCCTATCTATTAACATTTTCAAAAAGTTTTCTATTATCAGGGGAGGTGCGTCTGCGCAATCCACGTTAGTGAAATTGACATCAACACACCTGTGGTACAATATTGGTTCAGAATTGTTGCCAAACCTGAGTTGACTTGAGTTTAGACAAAGCTCAGCCCCGACTTCTGTCAACAGATCGAGGCCTATAATTCCATAAAATGTTGAAGTGAGAGAAGAAAAAGGTAGCATTTTTTCCAAACATTGGCACATAGCACATCTCTGAAATTTTGGTAGTGCCATGAATGGAGTGGGTGGGTTATCGACTGGGAGGACTCCTTTCAGCCCATGGTGCGGCCGAATGTAATTTTTTGCCGCACCCGTGTCGATGAGAAACTTCATCTGAGTCCCCGCTACTTCCCTCCTGATGAAGGGCAGCAGGGACTTACCCCTAAAAAATTGAGAACGTCAGAGTCCCCGTCCGAATCATCAGCTATTTGCAACTCGGCATTTTTTGCTGCCGCTGCGTACCCCTCAGATCCACATTCTAGGCTCTGAGTAGTGTGATTTACCCTTTGGCGCCTCAGACCCGTTGCTCGGTCGGAGGTGTTTGTTCTCTTGTACGCCTGTGGGTTACCCGAGTCGACGTACGCTGCCGCCTGCGACGGCATCAGAACTCTAGACATTGAAGGGTCAACGTCCATTGGTTGCGGATCATTGTTTCCGTTGCTTTGCCTACCACTACGCTGGTCGGTCTGTTTGGGCTGTTTGGGCTGTTGAAGCTTTTGTTGCCGCGAGTAATGTGGGCTTTTTGCAAGGGCAGGCTGTGCTTCGACTGCATCCGAGCCCTTTTGTCGTTGCTGGAATTGAGGCTTTTGGTCAGGGTTCCGGACCTTATCCTCGATACTTCTGGCATAGTTTGCTGCGAAGGTATACCTTTCATGATTAGCCTCAATTTCTTGTGCGAGTGCTAAAGCAGAGGGGAGATCGAGCGGATGTGCCGCAAATAGAACGTCAGAGAGACTACGCTTAAGGCCAGAGATAAATATGCGCAAGGCATCACCCCTAAACTTATCGCACATTCCCTTTGCTAGTGCCGTGTCGTAAGTCATGTTGACCTTGCTTATGAGCAAGGTGAGCTTTTTCTCGACCTCGTCACAATACTGAGGCAAGGTAAGTGTCCCTGTTTGAGGGTGCCCATTTCTTATTCTATGACATGGACTGGCCTCTTGTCACCATAAGTGAAATCTAATCTGTTGATGATAGCATCAAAGTTTAAAATTGTGGCCAACGAAGACAAAACTGAGTCAGCCGAACCCCTTATCTTGCTCCTGATGATTATCACTGCCTGATAATGGCGAAAGCTGCCATTATATCGTCTAAATATCTTATACGCTGCCATTGCAGCTTGTCGCCATGAAACGTAGGTTTCTTGCGATCCCGAGAACTCTTTTAGACAGTTGACCGCATCTAGAGGCTCGTCGCAGCGGACGTTGTCAACAATTTGTATTTCTTCAAACACCTCGACTGGAGGCGCTGTGATTTTCAGGTCTGTTACGTTTTTTGTCAACTCGGCAATTTGCTGGTTGAAGTCTTCCCTAATAGCTGTATTTCTTTCATTAAATGCCTTTGACTGTGCCTCGAGGGCAGATGAAACTGCTGACTCGATTAAAACCCTGAGTTGCTTGGGATCCATATCTACTTCGTTTGACGGGGTGCCTTCTAGATCTGGGTCCACCCTAATATCGTTATCTGAGTCCTCGGAGTCAGACTTCCTCAAACTAGGGTCCCTATATTTCCCGAATGCTCTTCTCATAAGTTAAGGAAATTAATCACTAATCACAGAATCAGATTATGACAGATGACAGAAAAAGATTATTTATCAAAATGACAGAACAGTCAATTGGGTTTGCATAACAGAACGACTAATATACAATATAGCCAAAAACAAAATAGAAAATTATTTAAAAAATGTATTGTTTTTTTTTTAAATATTTTTTTTTTTTTTTTTTTTTTAATTTTTTCACGCAGTACTCAAAAATTTGAGGAATCAGGA
This sequence comes from Drosophila colorata, assembly GCA_035041545.1. Taxonomy (NCBI): domain Eukaryota; kingdom Metazoa; phylum Arthropoda; class Insecta; order Diptera; family Drosophilidae; genus Drosophila; species Drosophila colorata. The sequence goes on along the minus strand of JAWNLD010000597.1, from coordinate 248,334 downwards.
ATCAGGAAATATCTGCAGGTGATGCCGCCTCCCTCGCTGCGGTCACGCACAAAAAGATTTTCCAACGCTGCCCAGATTAGCTTGCGTGCTGCACTGGTGGCACAATGCTGCACGAAGAGCTCCAGCGGCTTCGGTGTATAAAAAATAATTTGTGTAATTTAACACACGTGCACCGACCAAGTTTGGGGTAGGTCAGGCACACTGCACTGCACTTAGCGTAAGTTACGCTATGCCGTCGCAACACAAAACACAGGCTCAGATTTCCTTTTTATCTGTTTTGATCACTTTTTGTCCAGTTTCGTTGTTTTTCTTTCATTTTTTTTTTATTCCACGGCTACGCGACTGGGACGGAGCGCGAGATACGATACCGTTGGGCGCCAATTAATTAGATAAGGGTTGTTCTTTATTTTTTATATAATGTATTTTTATTTAACATATAATATTTGTTATTGATTAAGACGTAACTGGTCTGGCAGCTTACGAATGAGTTGATTAGCGCTTGGACATGTTGTCTCAAGGCATATAGATTAAGAACTAAATATGAAGACGACATAAATTTACATATCAAGCTACAAAGAATTATTAAAGTATCAAGTTACACAATGCAAAATTCATAGCGGCCGCAGAAACGCTTAGCTTGCGCCTCGTGCATTGCCTGCTATGTGAAGACAAACCGAGTCGCGTTAACTTATGTTAACTTGCACACTCACAAAAAGCTTTCGCAGATCAACTGATACCAACATTTAAAATTTATTGTTTCCTATGTTGTGAAAATTTTGCGAGATATTTTACAACTACTGCGTACTCAAATTTGTCTGCAAATATTAATTTTTATTATATATTTTTCTTTTATTTTACTATGTATGAATGCAGAGGGGTTGAATTAAATGCATGTAACAACAGTTCGGCGCTGTGTTCAGAGCATCTTCTAGTCGGGCACTTCCGACTAGAGCCATCTTATTTGTTTTTTATGTGTTTTGTGAACTATTATTACTTTAAAATTTTTATAAGATAACAAACCTGTAAAGCGTACTCCATATTTTTGGGTGATACTTTGTTTCCATGCTAAAAACGCTATATCCGCATAAAAGTTGGAAATAATATTTCAAATTGGTTTTTTTGTTGTCACTTAAGTACAAATTGTCTATTGTCATCAATAAAATTTGAGTCAGTTGATTTACCTGAAAATACGAAAAGTACAATAAGCATATAATAAATAATTATATTTCAAGCGGTTATAGTTGTAAAAAAAATATAATTTGTATTTAACCATAAACTCAAAAGGAGAGCAAGTAAATACGAGCTTATCAGTTGGATGAACAAAATGAAACTCCACTATTTGGTAAACTGTTGACGACGATGAAACCTTTTACTGCGTTGTTTTCAATTGAGTGTTCTCTTGACTTGTGAGACAGTAGTAGTTTGATCTGCGGCTGCAGTTTTTGGTGCTGGTGAGAATAACAACTGTGGCGTTTTTATTGTAAGAGGACATTTATATTATCTAACTCATGAGAAGTGCCTAAATTGTTATATGTCACTATGGTTTGAAATCGAATGTTGCTTACAATTGATCTTATGAGTAATTGAATTTGAATATGTGTAGATATGTGGGGGTACATATGTTACTACCCCATCCATGAGAGCTTAGCCTGTACTCAGGCTGATATTTATACCCTGAACCCATTGAAAATGGGTAAAAAGGGTATAATAGTTTTGTGAAAATGTATGCAAAAGGCAGAAGAAAGCGTTTCCTACCCCATAAAGTATTCTTTATCAGGACAACGAGCTGAGTCGATTTAGCCATGTTCGTCTGTCCGTCCGTCCGTCTGTCCGTCTGTATGAACGCAGCGATCTCGGAAACTACAAAAGCTAGAAACCTAAACTAAACGACTACAGATTCTCCTAATCCATACGCAGTACAAGTTTACCATTTTTATTTCGATATCTTGCTCCGTTTCATTATTATCGATAAAAATCGACTTGGTTTTCTTGGCATATCTCGGAGACTATAAGAGCTAGAACCATAAAATTAAGTTTAATATATGCTTGTAAAGGATACGCAGATTACTAATATTTCGGATACCTTTTTGGATACCTCCTCCCATTCGCCCCCCATATCAAGAAAACGCAAAGCAAATACTACAGACTTGCGCTTTGGTTACATAGGTACATTTGGTACATAGATTTGGATGCTCTTATTAAGCACTGCAAATTTCATAATGATCATACTCTTAGTTTAGAAGCTATTCAAGAATTCATTTTCCATAGTGGGGCCAAGCGCAGCCAATGTGTAAAGTGCGCACCTTGCTGCGTACGTTTGTGTGTGTGTGAATGTGTGACTTTGTGAATGTGTGTGTGAATGCAAAGAGCTTTAAATGTATATAATGACAGCTCGCAGTTGGGTTCAGGGTATCTCTAGTCGGGGACACCCGACTAGAGCCATCTTACTTGATTAATTTTAATGTCATTGGTTTTGCTATTTTTGCGAAGTTTGGGATGAATTTTCTATAAAATCCACAAAGTCCAAGAAATGATTTTATTTCTTTCATTGTCTTTGGTATTGGAAACTGTTTAATGACTTTGCTTTTCTCAGGGTTTGGTTTGATACCTTCAGTTGTAATGATGTGACCGAGAAATTCTGTGTTCTTACTCATAAATTCAATCAATTTATCTAACTGTAGCTTTAAATTTGCTTCTCGCAGTTTTGCTAATACCTTTCCTATTGATGATTTATGTTCGTCCAATGAAGTGGCGTAAATAATGATATCGTGTAGGTAGACCAAACAATCCTTGTAAATTAAATCTTCCAAGAGATTATTCATACAACGATGAAACGTTGCTGGTGCATTCTTTAAACCAAATACGTGTGTATTCGTAATGTCCATATATAGTAGAATACGCGGGCTTTGGTATGGAGCCAAAATCCATTTGGATCTGGTTAGCTAAACCGATGGTTGTGAAATATTGGCTTTTACCTAGCTTATCCAATATTTCATCCATGATGGGTATTGGGTATTTGTCGTCAACGGTAATTTCGTTGAGGTTTCGATAGTCAATTACTAATCGAAATTTTTGTTTTCCCGAACCGTCACTCTTCTTTGGGACAATCCAAATGGGTGAGCAATATGAGGATTTGGATTTTCGTATAATACCTTGTTTTAACATTTCATTGATTTGTTCATCGACTTATTGGTCAAAGGATTGACGATATTTGTAAGGTCGCTTATAAATAGAATCTTCATGTTTAGTTTGAATGACATGTTTTATTTCACTGGTGAAAGTGAAATTTTCACTTTCTCGATACTAAACATCTCAGTATTCAAATAAAACTTTTTTCAAATTTTTTTTTTTCTTCTTTATTGAGTTGCTCTAACATAAATTCATTTGATTCTTTTAATTCGATTGCAATGGAGAAATTAAAAGGCATGTCTGACGTTATAGGCCGGTCAAGACATTCTATTTCGATTTTTTCTTCTCTAAAGTCATCGTGGTTATATTTCGTTTAAAAAGGGAATCCGTTTAGCGTTACTGTCTCTGTTTTGTAATCGATGTTTGCTTCGCATGCTTCTAGTCGGGGCACCCGACTAGAGCCATCTTACTTGTTTTAGTTTTGAAATTGTAGAAATATCGTATCTGGCTAACGTCATAAACAATCTATCTGGTAACTTCCTAGTTATGACATCTTTAATTGTATTATTCATTGCTTTTGTGTACAAAATTATATCATGTTGATTATTTTCTAACATTAATTTGTTTGTAATTGAGAATGGCTTGTACTCTAATTCTTCAGCAAACTTACGGATAATTCCATTAAAATTTGTGTTGTACAATCGTCTTAGTTCTTCAAATGGAGTTTGCGTCTTGTATTCGTCGATGAGGGCGTATCTCAGATCGGCCCAGGTATTTGCTGCACATTTTTTGGATACCCTTGAGGCTGCTCCTACCACTTGCATTTCTATAGCTCCGTATAGAACGCTGTGTTGTCTTACGTCTTTAGTTGGGTCCAGTTGATTGATAAAATCAATTCTTCTGATGAATCAGCTGAGTGTTTCTGATGCTCCATCGAAAACTGGCACCTGCCTCATTTGGCCCAGGGCTTGGTTAATGTGTTGCTCTGATAGCTCCATGGCTGCTGTTGGTGAAGTCATCTTCGGTTCTTTGTTTTGATGTATGTGTTGATTGGAGATTTTTGGTTTTAACGTTTTCGTTTGTGTTGTTTGAGGTTTTAGATTTTTGCACAATTATGATTTTGTTTTAATGTTTGTTGCAATCTGGGACATTACTCGTCCTTTAATGGTTTTTGAAGTTCAAGTATCGTTGTATGTCGAGCACTTTACGTAGCGGTCGCACTTGTATTTCGTGGGTTACACAATGTAAAGAACTTTCTACGTGATTCTTTTGCGGATATATATTAAACACTGATTATCAGAAATGCTTAATGCATTCAGATATATGATCTGGGATTGCAATTATCCGTCAATGATCACTAGTCACTGTTTACACATCCTAGTGGCTGTGCCAATTATATTTCGAGTGGTTATAGTTGTAAAAAATATAATTATTATTTAACCATAAACTCAAAAGGAGAACAGGTCAAAACGAACTTATCAGTTGGATGAACAAAATGAAACTCCACTATTTGGTAAACTGTTGACGACGATGAAACCTTTTACTGCGTTGTTTTCAATTGAGTGTTTCACGACTTAGGGTTTTGTGAGACAATATTGGTTTGATCTGCGTCTGCAGTTTTTGGTGCTGGTGATAAAAACAACTGTTGCGTTTTTATTGCAAGAGGATGTTTATATTATCTAACTTATGATTCGATCATAAGATCGAATGTTGCTAACAATTGATCTTATGAATAATTGAATTTGAATATGTGTAGGTATGTGGGTGTGCATATGTTATTATATATATGTATATGTATATAAAAACAAATGAGAACGCTGCAGTCGGGCCTAATCGACAGCTGATCACTCGTTCACGGTGTAGTAATAGTAATAGTAGTAATAGTAATAGTAGTAATAGTAATAATAATAATATATATGTGTATTAAAAAATATATAAGTATAAACAAGTAAGAACGTTGCAGTCGGGTGCAACCGACTGCGCAATATCGTTCACGGTCTTAGTTATTCTCGTCCACGAAGTGAAATTAGTATCTTGGGTTTCTGCAATGTCCGTCATCCGTCCGTCTGTCGGTCCGTCTGACCGGATTAAGCGACTCTTTTTAGGCGCTATTGTAGCTAATGACTTGAAACTTTGGATATATTCTTATAGATATCTGCTTCAGACATAGTGTTAAGGTTTTGTGCCACGTCCTCTAGGAGGCTGGCGAATCGATAACATGTCGATACACCTTAAATCGCAAATCGATAAAAGGTGAATACATTTCTCGCAATTTTAAAGCTAGAGTCACCAAATTTGGTATGTAGATTGCTAGTAACCCTAAGTATTTGACCTTGACACCCCTATGATATGCCTTGATATGCCTGTATCCCCCACAGCTTTTGAGCTTAAGTCACCATATTTGGAGTATATATTACTGAAAAGCTCCCCCAAACATCGCATTATTTATTTTTTCGGCCACCATTGTAAAGCTAGAGCCACCAAATTTGGTATATATATACATTGCCGGTGACCTCCCCCAAAAATTGAAACTTTAATATTTCGGCCACGCTCACTAGAACGCCCCCCAGCCACCCCACCCCAACGAATCACGAAAGCCTATATCTTCTATATCTACTGATCACCCCCTTTAAAGATCGGTAAAAAATAAACTTTCAGCTACGGGCACTCCCGCCCTCTCAACTCGCGAAAATCTATATCTCCCGCAGTTTTACAGCTAAAGTCCCTAAATTTGAAAGGTTTGAATTATTGGTCACCTCCTTTCAAGATCATTAAGAGAAACTTTTGCCCACGCCAACTGGGGGTGATGAATGTCCCTCAGTTTTAAAGCTAGAGATAAACATTTTTTTCAGACAGATTGCTAATGACCTCCTCTAAAGATCGCACAAACAGTTATTTTGATACGCTCACTGGCGGCGTAACCAATCGATAAAATCTATATTTAGATATATATATATATATATATACATCTATATCTCCCACAATTTTAGAGCTAGAGTCTCCAAATTTAATAAGCAATTTTCTGATGACCTCCCCTAAATATAGAGATGAAACATTGCACAAACCCAATATACTATTTTCAAAATATACTATAATAATTTCATTAAAATCGGTTATATTACCAAAAAAAACCGATAAATATCGATAATTAGCAAACGGGGCGTGTCATCGATAATTTAAATGGCCATAATCTGCCTATGGTATACACGAACTTAAAAAACTAAACTTAATCCCTAGCTCTTATTAAAGCACTTGCTGTCAATTGGATTGTCAAATTGGTCAAATTTAACCACACGTTTTCTTTAATAACTTCTGTGTTTCTTACCCGAATTTGATAAATCTTAATGCAATAGATTCTTCTAGTGCTATGGTATATATAAATAGTCATTTATTTGTGTCAATAGGTCTCAAAATCTATGAAAGAAGCTTACAAATTAGAGGTTGTTATAGGTTTCTTTTTTCGATTTTAGGATCCTGATCAAGAATATATATACTTTATGGGGTCGGAGATGCCTCCTTCTGCCTGTTACAAACATTTGCACAAAACCATTCTGCCTTTTTTACCCACTTTCAATGGGTTCAGGGTATAAAAACTATGGGTTTAGAGTATAGAAATTTCAACCATAAGACGAAAACATTGCAGTAACCGATAGAGTCAATATTATATATATATTAGTATATTTTTATGGCCACCCATCATTCAGTCAGTCAGGACAAACTATTTATACTCGTTCACGAATTGAAACTAGTAAATTTTTACAATGGCCGTCATGCTGCCCGTCCGTCTGTCCGTATGAACGCAAACTTTTGGCCTCTATTGAAATTTAAAATATATACTCGTGTATACCCGCGTCAGATAAAGTGTTGAGGGTTTGTGGACCACTTGTGGCGGACCAAAGATGACAGTGATGGACGGTAGTCTGCGCTAGGGGCGAAGCACGACGTAGTGTGCAAAAGCGGCTAGCAATATATACGCGAACTTTTGAAGTTTTGGTACGATAGTCCGATCAGATCGAGTGATATACCGATCGAAAGGTATCGTTAAAACTAGAACTATACAACAGATATGTAGCTATAAAGGATTCGGATAAAACTTACATTTTTGGAACTGCTGGATTTTAAATGTTTAATATGTTGTAGGCATTGAGTTTTCGCAACTTTTGGTATATGCCACATATCTGGAATAATTGGTTGTTTGCAAGTTATTCCTTTTTTAGTGTACATATCCTAAAAATTTTAAATTAGAAATTCAGACGTTAAGTTTGAAAAATAACCAGTGTTGCCAGGTAGTTTTTTTTTGTATACATATGTTTTTTAACAATTCGGGCAAAAATTAGTTTAAATGAATTGAATCAAACATCTATTTGGCGCGAATAGCTGACTTTGATTTAATGTTGTGCCGCAAATCGTAAACAGAGATTCCAATGGTTCTTTTTACTAATACAAATTTTAATTTTATATGAAAAATGTCAAAAAAATTTTAAAAATTGTCTTTGCTGTATATTTTATAATATTTATTAGGTATAGGTATAAACCTATTATTCTTAGAATTTATGGGCGGCTGTTTGCTATTGTGCACTTGTCATATAACTTGAGTTGAGTTTCGTCACAACTTGTAGTATAAAATGCAGTTAAAATTATTATTTCTAATTACGAGGGGTCTGCGTGTTAATTGTGCAGTAGGCCCGGGTTCAAGGCCGCGCGGAGGCAAATTTTTTTTTTTTTTTTTTATACTCGTTTATTTTTGTTTTTTGTGCATCAATAATGCTAGGTTACATGTTTGCGTTGTTATTACACCGTGAACGAGTATTCCGCTGTCGGTTACACCCGACTGCAACGTTCTTACTTTTTTGTTAATGTAATGTAATGTAAGCGAGATTTAAGCCTTCAAACGCAAGACAATTATTTTTAGCACATTTTGTATGGGACTGTTAACGAGGTTGCGACATATCGTTTCAATGTAAACTTGTCTATTTTTAATATTTGGGTACTTTATAGGGCCCACGGTATTTGGGTGCGAACTTCTTGCCTACACCGGAAGTGGTATCTACGTTACGGATAGCTACAAAGTCTCCTATTTTATATTCCGGCGGAGCTTTATGTTTCAGAGCATATTGAGTTTCATTTCGTTCTTGTGACTTTTGGATATTTGCACCAGCTTTTTGTTTAATAGAAGGCAGATCACGAACTTGTCAAGAACTAAACTTCTCCTTAAGGTATTCTGTCAGGTCGTCCACAACGGGTCCTCGTTGATTACAACAGAACAGTAACATCCAAGGGGTTTTGCCAGTGCTACACTGTACACAGTTGTTAATAGCGAACTCTACTCGATTAATCAGCTCAAAGGAACACGACTCGTCGGGGACGACGATTCCAAATATTTTTCTAACGCGGCATTCACTTCTTTAGTAATAGTTGTATTAGCGGGACACAATTTGAAAAATTTAGTGAACGCATCAATAACTACTAGCAAATACTTCCTCTTCGAGGTAATACCTGGCAGTGGGCCTAAAAGTATCGGCGTTTTATGTATACAATGCAAAATTTGGTTATGTACTGTTCTTAGGACGGAATGTAAGATACACGGCAAACAGTTCTGAATGTGCATATCGACTTTGGATCTCATCAGAGGAAACCAATATTTCTTCTTCAGGCTACTTACACATTTATCAGCAGCAACGTGACCTAGCTTTTCATGGTATTTCCTTTTAATTCGTCCTGTAGACGACTTGGAGCATACAAAAATAATTCGTCATTAATATTTCTCCTATAAACGATGACATCAATTAACTCGAAGCCGGTAACTATACCATTTTCCAACATTTCACGTAATTTTCAGATGTCTGCGTCCCTTATCTGTTCCATTTGTAGTAGGTAATCTACATCATCGGTTGTAGCACTACCCCTACCAAATCTTTCAGACATATATTCGGCTCAGTCTGGACACTCGGAAAAAATGGAGCTACGGCGTTTGCCAGCTCGTCGGATTTATGTAGCTCTTTAAGCTCACACACAGGCTCAGGTATTCGGGCATCAAAAACCGGTGAACTTTTCTCAATGGAATAATGCGGAATGAACTAGTTTAGAAACGGTGCACGGATCAACAATCTCTTCGGTAATCTCTTCCAATAATTCAGTTTGCCTACTCAACGCATCCACGTGAGTCATACTCGAACCAGGTCGATGGGTTATCGAGAAGTTATATCCTTCTAATTCTAACGACCAACGGGCTATACGGGGATTAATGGACTTTTTCTTTAAGGTCTGCACTAAGGAACTGCAATCGGTTAATATTAAAAAGGGACGATGCTCAAGGTACACACGGAATCGGCGCAGTGCATAAATTATCGCCAATGTCTCAAGCTCGAAGCTGTGATAGCGCGACTCAGCAGCCGTTGCTTTTCGAGAGTAAAAGAATACAGGGTGCATCTTATTGTCACTTTGACGCTGCATCAGCAGAGCACCAAAGTCACGCGAACTTGCGTCCGTATGCAATTCGGTTTGAAGAAAGGGATTAAAAATGGATAACACAGGAGGAGTAGACAAAGCACCTCTCAATGCCAAAAACGAATCTTTCTCTGGTTGAGGCATGGGAAATGGACCGCCTTTCTTTAATAAATCCATTAAGGGCTTTGCTATACAAGAAAAGTTTGGTACAAATATTCGAAAATATGAAAAAAGTCCTAAACAAGAGTGTAGAGCTTTATTACTGAGCGGTTCAGGATTGTCCTGAATTGCCTGCAGGTGTATATCGTTCGGTAGAATACCTTCGGCGCTAGCATCATGGCTTAAATAATCGATACGCTTGCGGAGAAATTTGCTTTTTTTAAAGTTAATCTCAAGGTTACATTCGACAAAACGGTCCAACAACATTGCTAAAATCTGACAGTGCTCATCGGCGATACGCGTGGCTAAAATAATATTATCCATATATACCATAATTTGTCGACGTCTGACCATGTCTTGCAATACGCTGGAAACACGGCAGGTCCATTTTTGAGACCAAACGGCATCCTTAGGTATTCAAACTGACCATAAGGGGTCACAAATGCGGTATATTTAACCGAACCCTTTTCTACTTCTACGTGGGGAAATCCACTTCTTAAACACTTCTTGTAGAGAACACGGTTTTTCCTTCTAGATATTCTAAACAGTCCTCAATAAGTGGCACCGGAAAATTATCTCGAACGGTTTTCTTGTTTAATCCACGGTAATCAACACACATTTGAACTTTATCATCTTTCTTCCTTACAAGGACAACAGCTGACGCGAATGGAGAATAACTATGTTAAATAACTCCACTTGCTAACAGCTCATTCACGGTATCTGTTACTATTCCTCTCTCATGATACTACAGTTTCCTAGGGGCACTGTAAAACGGGGTTGTATCAGTCAAGTGTATACTCATCTGACGCTTTGGTGGTCCATGACCCGGAGAAAATTTGCTGACATAATGACCACAACTTCCATGTACATTTGCATTATGTCAATTCCAAATTCACAGCCTACGTCTACAGTTTCATCTAACAATACGGAACAAACGGACTTCATCTCGCTAAGCCAACCTCGAAACGACTCGGCCTGTGATTCATTCATGTTTACAGAGGCGTTATCACAATTATTATCTAAGTCTTTTGAATTCATATAATCATTCATATTACTCTAGTTTTGAATTAGAGCAAACAGGGATGCACTAACTGATTTATAAACTAAGGCAATTGTGTTATTAGCTGAAATTGTATTTTGTTCACTTTCTTTTGAACCATTACACATGATAAGTTTAAGTTTGAATAGTTCGAGAACATCTCTTCCGAGGAGTAGCGGCGTAGGCAGTATTAAATCCGGAATAACAAAAACTCAAATTTCATAACATTATTTTTTAAACAAAACAAAAAACTTCACCTTTCCGTAAGTCAATATTGAATTGCCACTGACTCCTCGGATTCGACTATTCTTCAGTTTGCCATTCAATGTCGATTGTGGAAATAGAGATTTACTTGCGAAGCTTACTGGGCTTCCGGTGTCTAATAAGGCAGAAACATTATTAACATTGGTGCATCCCTCTTCACTGAGTATTCTTAAACTTCCTAAAAGGACAAACGATTTATCATCAATAAGCTATGCATCCTCATTAGTACCCATGGCGGCAGTGTTGCTGCACTTGCACTGTCGATATTGGTGTCCTGTTTGAAAACAGTCTCTTGGCACGCCGACACTCTTTGCTGATATGCGCCATCTGGCGGCATCCATTGGCTGTCGGTGAGTTTGTAAACATTGGCCGCTTTTTCCAGCTCTCTCATCTCGTTCATTACCGATTTTGCAATAGAACGCGGTTGATAAATTGACGCCTTAATGCCAACTTTTCTCTCAGCCAACAGGTCCGGCAGTTCGGATTTATATAATTTGATTATATCGGCGTATTTCATCAACGGTGCTCTTTTTGGACAAACCCCACACCTGATTTGTAAACTTGCCTATTTTTAAACAAATTTGATGTTAGATGGTGGTAGATTTTATCGTTTTCTTCATTTCTCTTAATTTCACGATGTCTCGTTTTATCTTAAGATTAAAATTATTTAGAACTATCGTCTCTTGCGCTTGGGCGATTAACTATCGCTGACGGGCTTTGCCCGAATTACTAACGCATACAACACTAGAATTATCAAACTGGAAATACTAAATACTTAGCCGTTTACACAAGCTAAAACTATGGCCTTTAATCGTGTACACCATGTTTTCTGGGCAATGGTAAGATCTCAACTTTTAACCACATATTTTGCACATATTAAAAGCCTTAATATAAAAAAAATTCCCAACAAATTTGCACTTACGTTTGTTTGATTTAATGCTGCTTTAATTCCGGCCCCGGAACCAAGCTCAGAAAATCGACGCTAAGTGACCGTCATTCATAACGAACGAACTTGGTATTTTAATTCAACGATATACAACTCTATTCCCATGAAACTTAATTTCTCATGGGACAAAATTGAACAGTTATCCAACACTAATTTATTTTATACCAAACCAAAAGTACCAAAGTTCACTAGGGGCGGTCATCATTTGATGTATCTAGCTTTCAAATTGAGGGAGATACATAGATTTAATCAACATGCCACGCTCAAAGTGGGTGCACCCCCAAGCGCGTAACACTTTATCTGACGCGGGTATACACGAATATATATGTCTGTCCGGAATGAAAGCTAGTGACTTGAAACTTTGGAGATAAACTTATAGATATCTGCTTCAAACATAGTGTTAAGGTTTTGTGCCACGTCCGCTAGGAGGCTGGCGAATCGATAACATGTCGATACACCTCAAATCGCAAATCGATAAAAGGTGCATATTTCGCACAATTTTAAAGCAAGAGTCACCAAATTTGGTATGTAGATTGCTGGTGAACTGGACTAGAACACCACCCAGCCACACCGCCCCTACGAATCGCAAAAGCCTATATTTTCCACAGATTTAGGCCTAGAGTCACCAAGTTTTGATGGTAGATCACTAGTCACCACCTTTACAGATCTTTAACAAATTTCCACGCACGCCCACTAAGGACGTGGCATTTTGAAAAAATCGATGTATCTTCCTCAATTTTAAAGCTGTAGACATACTTTTTGTTTAATAACGATCTCCTCTAAATATAGCACAAAAAAATTTTCTGGTTACGCCCACCGCGGGCGTAGCAAATCGATAAAGTCGATAAAATCCATATATCTTGAGGCGGGTAAGCCACGAAAATCCAGAAGCTAACGTGTAATTATTACTTGAATAATACGCGCCGTATCGGGCCACACTGTTAGCAGTGGGACTATACTCTCTTCCTGCGAATGGCTGGAGACCCTTGGTATGATTATATCTCTGCCAAGGGTCGACGGGGTAAGAGAAGAAAACTCTTTCAGAAAATTACCCCAATCTCAGGTGGAACAGCATATGCCGAAGAATTCATGGTCGTGGGGTGCTCGGTTGTAAGTATGTGGACTCTGGATACCTGTCGCCCTCCAGTTTTATTTTCGACCTCCCGCGGTAGACAGCTGTGCCGCGGGCGAACTGCCTTTCCCGTTCACTCTTGGGATTCAAAATGAACCAAAATATTTAAATAAATAATGAGTCTTAGGCAGCTCAAATAACATCACCCCAGGCTTCAACCAGCACGGTCGAGCATATCTCTGGCACTGCACCTGTAGGGCTGCCGGTCTCCACCCGGTAAGCGCTGATGTTGGTCACCAAGGGGAGAATCCGGAAAGACCACCAAGTTCCTTGGATAAAGGGTTGGAGTGTGCCACTTTCTCGTCGAGAAAAGGTTTATCCCCACAGTTTTCAAGGCAGCTGTCGCCAAAAGGCTCCACAGAGCAGCTGCTCTGAAAGCTGCAAAGGTGCCCCCCGCTGATACCAAGGTCAAAAGAGGTCACTCAGACGAAAAGTCTCCGAAGCTTGGTGTGAAAAATACTTATTCAGAGTCGACAGCGCCATCAGCGCCACAGCGGAGCAAAGGGCAGACGCTATAGGCGGCGATTCTATTATCCTCACTGACTTGTGTGAAGCCAAAGTTAGAGGGTGTTGTTCCGAGACGGTTCTGGGGAACGATATCAGCACTAGCCAACTGACGGAACTAAAGTGGACCTCAAATGGCGCCAATCTGCACCTTGCCTTCACGGTGGGTTACGCGTCGCTGCAGTCGATTATAAAGTGCGGCGGAAAAGTTTAGTCTGCTGCCCCAATTGCAAACCACGAACATGGCTCGGGTCGCTCCATTATCATGGTTGCTGGGCCTGCAAGTGGATTGACCGACTTGTGGTTCCTGGTGCGGCAGCTTCGCAATCGATGAAGATTGTTGGTTCCTCATCTGGCAGAGACGCTGGTTTCGCTAGGGGAGCGGTCGGCCACACTTCGAACTAACCACCCAACAAGGCGAAAGGTCCAATGTAAAATAAGGCTTTCAAAGGGGTGTTCGTGTCGGTCACCATGTCGCCACCATGTGTAATGGAGTGTCGGCCACCATGTGCTGAATTTTCGCTGAGCAAAATATCAACTCTCTTCCAAGAGCCATGATTGATTGAAGGCCAGGTCCAAGGACTAAGTTGTTAGTTTCATTAACCAACTAGGTAGTTACGGCGGAGGGAACGAAGGAAATTATAGTGGCTTCGGCATATTTCCCTGACCACAAAGCCGACGCACCGCCGAGCAAAGAAACCAAATTGGGACCTGCACAAAGCCTTAGTGGCTTCGAAAGTTGACCAACTTCCAGCCAGCTTAAACTCCATGAGGGATACAGAATTGAAATCAAGACAACTTAAAGATGTGCATTTCACCTCCCACCATAATAGTGCGGCTCTAAGACTCCATTAGGTGATACGTGAGGTACGCTGAAGGAGCGAAGGCCTCGGAAATCAAATAAAAGAGATCTGTCGTGGGACAGATACAGATGAGCGCTGCGAAAATATGCAGTCACTCCAGAAGCAGAAAGATTAATAATATAATTGGCCAGAGTGTCGTCTAATGTGGTGGGGCTCCTAAAAAGAACAAATGTATCGACGGGAAACGCCAAAGCTACTGCTTCAGGTGCATTTCCCAGGTTCTGTTAAAAGCTGGAAAATCCCTGTAGTGATGGGGATTCTGAACTAACAGCTAGACGTGGTCACAGTGTTATCTTCGACCTTGACAAGGTCGGGGGGACATTTATTCATTCGCTGACTTCAACACCATGTGGGCCGACTAGATTTTCCCGACACTGCTGGAACACAGCCTAGACCTTGGGGGTATATTCCGCTATCTTGGAGGGAGGTAAATGTGGGTTTTGTTCCCAAGCAAGGGAGCCGTCCCTTAATCAACATAACTCGAATGGACGTATGGACAATTAGCTTTACATCATTTTTGCTTAAGACCGCAGATCGCCTGTTGGACTTGCATATCCGGTAAGATACCAATCCCCTGCACCAGACACAATTCACATACATCAAAGGCAGATCGACAAAGGTCGCTCTACATCAGATAGGCCGAAAGATTGAAAAGGCATTCGAGACAAAGGAATTTGCTTTGTGCTCCTTCCTAGACGTCGAAGGGGCCTTCGACAACACTGATTATCAGTCAATAACCGGGGCGTTAGCATATTGGGGGGTTGACGCCTTCTCTATTACTTGGATAGAGAGAATGCACAGAGACATGAGACCACCACTGTCCGCATCCGAGCGGTCAAAGGGTGTTCACAGGGCGGGGTCCTGTCTCCCCTTCTTTGGTCCCCAGTGATAGATGAACTACTGGTGAAAATATTGGAGTTACGCATCGATACCATAGATTACCTCACAATAATAGTCTCCGGAAAGTTCGGCTTTACCATCACCGAATTGATGCAAACGGCACTCAACACACACGATCGATGTCGGACAGATCTAAATCGGTGAGACACCCGTCGAGCTCTCCAGTGAAGTCAAATATCGCGGTGGTGATCTGGATAAAAGACTTAACTGGAACTCGCACTTTGACAAAACGTTGACAAAAGGTACTCATGCCATGTGGGCATGACGTAGGCTCTTTGGTAGGCTCTTTGGTTAAGCGTTGGGTTCAGACTCCAAAGCAATCAGACGGCTGTATAGTAGCTGCCCTCGTCTGGTGGCCAAAGATCAAGCAGTCCTTCGCTATACAAAAATGCAGAAAACTTCAGCGGCTCGTATGAGAGCATGTCTACATAATCTTCTGCAGCACCCGAGACAGTCTTAGGACTCAATCCACTTCATTTGCATATAAGGAAGGTTACTTTTTTGTGCCCTCTGTGTATCAAACTCACAAATGGGATGCTAGCAGCAGACATTGGTCATGCTAGTCTAGTAAAAACAATTCCTAGCTTAAGGATCTGCGACAGAATGTATTTTAAGATCACGGAACTTTTCTGCAGGGCGAATTTTGGGAATTTTATTGTATACCGCAGGGAATGGGATGATGGCAACCAGCTATTCAAGCTCTTTCCTCATGAACAATTACTTCAAGACAGGTTGCAGATTGCTGGAATTGTGTCCACCAACTCCCTCATAGAAACCGGATCACTCTTTGTTGGTTCACAGGGCATTCCGGAATTTCTGGCAACGAAATTTTGGACGGGATAGCTAGGGCCGGTTCCACAACCCCTTTTCTTGGATCTGAACCCTTTATGGGTTAAGCTGGGTCTCTGACAAAACCTTGATAGAGAAATTATCGAAGAAGGATAAAGAAACTTACTAGTTAACGAGACCTTGGTTCCGATAAGCTAAAGAGGTGGGCTGACCACATATAGATAGAAAGACCCAAAATCTTTCTTGGGTGAACCTACGGATCTTGTGTCCTATCTCACGGGACACTACACAGCCAACCACCTCCGTAAAATGCGCCTATAGAGAGTGTATACTCTGTTTGAAGAAGATGACGAGACAACAAAGCACATTTTATGTCATTGCCCAGCCATTATATGAAGTTGGATGAAGTATCTATGCAAAGAATTTGTTACTCACGCACAGATCAGAAATTTATCGTGAAGGGATCTGCTCTCATTCATAAGGAAGGTAGAGCGTCTCTTGTCCCTATAGGGAGTTCCATGGTAAAAGAAGAAATATGGCTCTAGTCGGGAAAGCCCGACTAGACGATATCCTGAACCCAACGCTGAGCTATCGTTACATGCATTTAATTAGGCCCCTCTGCATTCATACGTACGACTACACTTAGTAAAAATAAATAATGATATTTGCAGACAAATTTGAGTATGCAGTAGTTGTGAAATTTCACGCAAAATTTTCACAACATAGGAAACTATAACTTTCAAATATTGGTAGCACTTGATCTGTGAAAGCTTTTTGAGAGTGTGCATACCAAATACCAATTTTTCCCCATTTTGTTGCTCCAGAGTATTCACAATCGTTGATGTCCCAGCATTGTGTTGCACTTAGACCAATAAGTGTGTTAAGTTTAAAAAATAAAATAAAAATTTAAGTAAACAGTACAAAATCTCCGTTGACACAGCGAGATTTCAACTCGCGTCTGATAGCCCGCCAGGCAATATCTCTATCACCGAGCTACAGCATCATTCTAATTGTCTCTGTCAAAATCTGAGTTAAGAATATAACATACATGCACAAACAATCGCATTTGAATTCGAAAAAGAGCTCACGCACATTGATGTGAATATATGTCTTTATGTATGAATGTGTGCACACGCATGCAGAAAACGTCAGCGCTTGGCGCTTGCCACAACGTGGTTTAGCCAATATACATACATTTTCTTTAATAACGTCTGTGTTTTTTAACCGATTTTAATTAAATTTGTTTTAATGCATTCTGATTGAACTATAGTACATACATACATATAGTACCGAGCAGCCGGTGTAGTAGGAATAGTGACTGTACTTGCAATTACAAATGTTTTTTCTGGTAATGGAGAAAGATGGGGGAGGTATCCAAAATTCGAAATATTCATAATCTGCGTATCCTTTACGGGAACACATTAATCCAAATTTGGCTGGCTCTTACAGTTAATGGGATTTGCTCAAAAAACCGATTAATATCCATTAAATTTAATATATGATCAATTCCAAATTATAAAAAAAATAGTAAGGCATTCGGCACATCGCAAAATTTTTTTTTTGTACTCAGAAGCTAGAGCTTTTTGCATTTTTCAAAGCGCCGAACGCTAAAATTGAATATATGAATAAAGAAATTATGTTCTGTAAACGGCTAAGTATTTAGTATTTCCAGTTCGATAATTTTAGTGATGTATTCGATAGTAAATCGGGCAAAGCCCGTCAGTGATAGTTAATCGCCCAAGCGCATGAGACGATAGTTCTATGTAATTTTTATCTTAAGTTGGCGGGACAAAACGCGACATTGTGAAATTAAGAGAAATAAAGAATACGTTAAAATCTACCACCATCCATCATAAAATTTGTTTAAAAATAGACAAGTTTACAATCACGTGTGGGGTTTGCCCAAAAAAAGCACCGTTGATGAAATACGCCGATATAATCAAATTATATAAATCCGAATTGCTGGGCCTGTTGGCTGAGAGAAAAGTTGGCATTGAGGCGTCAATTTATCAACTGCGTTCTATTGCAAAATCGGTAATGAACAAGACCGAAAATGTTGCGCAAGTCCCTGGAGATGAAGATGCTGGTGCTGTTATCATGCCTGGCGGCCAGTGTGCAGGTGCTGCTGGTTCGGTGCAAATTATGGAACAGCCCAATGAGGAAGTAGAAGGGGCTCAGACAGGAGCATCCGTTTTGATACCAACTTTTTTTCCGGTGCTCGCAAATTCACCCGATATGCAAGTAAACGAATGGATACGAGCAAGTTCGAGTACGTCGGGTACAGAACCTGAACTTGTGGAAGTGGCGGCAGCAGGTGAACTTACAGCTATTATGAGCCAACTCAACTTGTACACCGCTCGAAAAACCTTGCTGAGTTGAAAGCGTGTGTTGATGAACTGGAAAGAAGTGCAGATGTACCCGATCAACGCCGTCGTGCTGATATAAGTGATATCGACGTTCATATATCCGTCCACATCTGGACCCGAGAGCTGGAAAAAGCGGCCAGTGTTTACAAACTCACCGACAGCCAATGCTGGCCAATCGGCTGTTACGCGGATCTGCCAGGGAGTATATGCTGTATGAGAAGCCAACTACATGGGGTGAGCTGCATGATTCCCTGATTACAGTTTTTGAATTAGGAATATCCAACCAAGTTGTCCGCCGACTACAAAACGGGAAAAGGGTGAATCCCTTTTGCAATATTGCATCGCTATGCGCAACATCTCCCAGCAGGGCAAGTTCGAGGAGGCGGACGTTGTCAAATATATAGTTGATGACATTGGGGATCGTACCGAATACCCTGCTCCGTTATATTATTGCACTTCGTTGGACGAATTGAGTCAGAGGATGATGCGCTAAACGTGCTGCCAACCGTACCGAAGAAAGAGTACACTCCTCGTGTACCTGTCGCTGCTCGTGTACCCAATGATGCCACTGCTACTGGAAGTCGTTAGATGCGATGCTACAATTGCCGCCAGATGGCGCATATCAGCAAAGAGTGTCGGCGTGCCAAGAGACCGGAAGGAGGCAGCTTTAACTGTTTTCAAACAGGTGACCAATATCGGCAGTGCCCAAAGCCCAGCCAAACTGCCGCCATGGGTACTAATGAGGATGCATAGCTTATTGATGATAAATCGTTTGTCCTTTTAGGAAGTTTAAGAATACTCAGTGAAGAGGGATGCACCAATGTTAATAATGTTTCTGCCTTATTAGACACTGGAAGCCCAGTAAGCTTCGCAAGTAAATCTCAATTTCCACAATCGACATTGAATGGCAAACTGAAGAATAGTCGAATCCGAGGAGTCAGTGGCAATTCAATATTGACTTACGGAAAGGTGAAGTTTTTTGTTTTGTTTAAAAAATAATGTTATGAAATTTGAGTTTTTGTTATTCCGGATTTAATACTGCCTACGCCGCTACTCCTCGGAAGAGATGTTCTCGAACTATTCAAACTTAAACTTATCATGTGTAATGGTTCAAAAGAAAGTGAACAAAATACAATTTCAGCTAATAACACAATTGCCTTAGTTTATAAATCAGTTGGTGCATCCCTGTTTGCTCTAATTCAAAACTAGAATAATATGAATGATTATATGAATTCAAAAGACTTAGATAATAATTGTGATAACGCC
Source organism: Drosophila colorata (assembly GCA_035041545.1). NCBI lineage: Eukaryota > Metazoa > Arthropoda > Insecta > Diptera > Drosophilidae > Drosophila > Drosophila colorata. Next base: position 228,530 of record JAWNLD010000597.1, on the reverse strand, counting down.
TCTGTAAACATGAATGAATCACAGGCCGAGTCGTTTCGAGGTTGGCTTAGCGAGATGAAGTCCGTTTGTTCCGTATTGTTAGATGAAACTGTAGACGTAGGCTGTGAATTTGGAATTGACATAATGCAAATGTACATGGAAGTTGTGGTCATTATGTCAGCAAATTTTCTCCGGGTCATGGACCACCAAAGCGTCAGATGAGTATACACTTGACTGATACAAACCCGTTTTACAGTGCCCCTAAGAAACTGTAGTATCATGAGAGAGGAATAGTAACAGATACCGTGAATGAGCTGTTAGCAAGTGGAGTGATTCAACATAGTAATTATCCATACGAGTCAGCTATTGTCCTTGGTAAAAAGAAAGATGGTAAAGTTCGAATATGTGTTGATTACCGTGGATTAAACAAGAAAATCGTTCGAGATTATTTTCCGCTGCCACTTATTGAGGACTGTTTAGAATATCTAGAAGGGAAAACCGTGTTCTCTACAAGAAGTGTTTAAGAAGTGGATTTCCCCACGAAGAAGTAGAAAAGGGTTCGGTTAAATATACCGCATTTGTGACCCCTGATGGTCAGTTTGAATACCTAAGGATGCCGTTTGGTCTCAAAAATGGACCTGCCGTGTTTCCAGCGTATTGCAAGACATGGTCAGACGTCGACAAATTATGGTATATATGGATAATATTATTTTAGCCACGCGTATCGCCGATGAGCACTGTCAGATTTTAGCAATGTTGGACCGTTTTGTCGAATGTAACCTTGAGATTAACTTTAAAAAAAGCAAATTTCTCCGCAAGCGTATCGATTATTTGGGCCATGATGGTAGGCAGGCAATTCAGGAAAATCCTGAACCGCTCAGTAGTAAAGCTCTACACTCTTGTTTAGGACTATTTTCATATTTTCGAATATTTGTACCAAACTTTTCTCGTATAGCAAAGCCCTTAATGGATTTATTAAAGAAAGGCGGTCCATTTCCCATGCCTCAACCAGAGAAAGATTCGTTTTTGGCATTGAGAGGTCTACACCTCCTGTGTTATCCATTTTTAATCCCTTTCTTCAAACCGAATTGCATACGGACGCAAGTTCGCATGACTTTGGTGCTCTGCTGATGCAGCGTCAAAGTGACAATAAGATGCACCCTGTATTATTTTACTCTCGAAAAGCAACGGCTGCTGAGTCGCGCTATCACAGCTTCGAGCTTGAGACATTGGCGATAATTTATGCACTGCGCCGATTCCGTGTGTACCTTGAGCATCGTCCCTTTTTAATATTAACCGATTGCAGTTCCTTAGTGCAAACCTTAAAGAAAAAGTCCATTCATCCCCGTATAGCCCGTTGGTCGTTAGAATTAGAAGGATATAACTTCTCGATAACCCATCGACCTGGTTCGAATATGACTCACGTGGATGCGTTGAGTAGGCAAACTGAATTATTGGAAGAGATTACCGAAGAGATTGTTGATCCGTGCACCGTTTCTAAACTAGTTCATTCCGATAGCCCCCATTATTCCATTGAGAAAAGTTCTCCGGTTTTTGATGCCCGAATACCTGAGCCTGTGTGTGAGCTTAAAGAGATACATAAATCCGACGAGCTGGCAAACGCCGTAGCTCCATATTTTCCAAGTGTCCAGACTGAGCCGAATATATGTCTGAAAGATTTGGTAGGAGTGATTGGTGCTACACCCGATGATGTAGATTACCTACTACAAACGGAGCAGATAAGGGACGCAGACATCTGAAATTTTCGTAAAATGTTGGGGAATGGTATAGTTACCGGCTTCGAGTTAATTGATGACATCGTTTATAGGAGAAATATTAATGACGAATTATGTTTGTATGCCCCTAGTCGTCTAAAGGACGAATTAAAAGGAAATGCCATGAAAAGTTAGTTCACCTTGCTGCTGATAAATGTGTAAGTAGCCTGATAAATATTGGTTTCCTCTGTTGAGATCCAAAGTTGATATGAACTGTTTGCCGTATATCTTACATTCCGTACCAAGAACAGTACATAACGGAACCTTGCATAGTATACCTAACACGCCGAAACCTTTTGATACTATCCATATAGACTATTTAGGCCCGTTGCCAAGTATTACCTCGAAGAGGAATTATTTGTTAGTAGTTATTGATGCATTCACTAAATTTGTCAAATTGTATCCCGCTAATACAACTGTTACTAAAGAAGTGAATGCCGCGTTAGAAAAATATTTGGAATGCTACAGTCGTCCCCGACGAGTCGTGTTCCTTTGAGGTTGCTAGCTTCCTTGAAGACAGAAATATTGAACATATCAAAGTCGCAACCGCCGCCCCGCAAGCTAATGGACAAGTCGAACGAGTCAATAGCGTTTTGACTTCAATGTTAGGCAAACTATCTGAACCGTAATACCAGTCAGATTGACACAAGCTGATTAATCGAGTAGAGTTCGCTATTAACAACTGTGTACAGTGTAGCACTGGCAAGACCCCTTGGATGTTGCTGTTCTGTTGTAATCAACGAGGACCCGTTGTGGACAACCAGACAGAATACCTTGAGGGGAAGTTTAGTTCTAGACAAGTTCGTGATCTGCCTTCTATTAAACAGGAAGCTGGTGCAAATATCCAAAAGTCACAAGAACGAAATGAAACTCAATATGCCTTGAAACATAAAGCTCCGCCCGAATATAAAATAGGAGACTTTGTAGATACCACTTCCGGTGTAGGCAAGAAGTTCGCACCCAAATGCCGTGGGCCCTATAAAGTAAACCGTGTGTTACTGAGTGACCGCTATGAGATTACTGTCATTGACGACTGTCCGCTCACTCAGTTACCTTACAGGGGTACCATCGAGACTCAAGCCGTGGATTCAAGCATGTGTTAAAATTTCATTGTATAGATCGAGGTCCGTTGGTCCAATTGTCAGGTTGGTCGAATGTAAACAGCTAATTATTTATCCTGTCAGCTATAGTTAATCGCCCAAGCGCAAGAGACGAAGTTCTAAGTAATTTTAATCTTAATATGGCGGGAGAAAACGAGACATTGTAAAATTAAGAGAAATAAAGAAAACGTTAAAATCTACCACCATTCAACATCAAATTTGTTTAAAAATAGACAAGTTTACAGTTCTTAAAGTTTAGTTGACATTGGGATGTTCAAGATTTCAGTACATAAGATCTCTAAGTCAACTCAAATCAACTGAAGCTGCATACAACATCACCACCGACGGCAGCAGCGGAATCAACAAAATTCCAACAACAGCAACAGAAGCAGCATTAAACATCACCAGCGACGGCAGCGGCAGAATAAAAACAACAAGAACAACAACATAACATAGCAACATAGCAGTTAATAAGAATTAAATAAGAGGATGTGAGCAGAGATGTACAAGCAGATACGCCTTTGATACCTTATAAATTTTATATTGCAAAAATTCCTAATCTTTGTATAACAATTTTTTTTTTTTTTATTGAATAAATAAGAACAATCACAAGGCTTATGTGAGTAAAAATTTACCAGAAAAGACTGCATACAAAACAAGTGGGCAGTACGACAAAGTAAACAAATAGAATTAAATATGACAATGTCTCAGAAACAATTGCAGGCATTAATAGAAGCCGCAGTTAATATTGCGCTCTTCGCTCAGAAGAACTGCTTTGATGCACCAATAGAGGACTTAAACCAGCGTTTGGGCAGCTATAATGTCGGAACTGCAGAAGTAGAGACTTACAAGGACGTAGAAATTCGAATAACTGTTCCGTGCGGTGAAACAATAGACATCGTAAAATCTTTACAAGACTTTGAGGAAAAACATGAGACGTACGTCTCACGGAGGAAAGTGGCTCACACCGCTAGTTCGAAGCATTACCAAGCTCTATGAATAACGAGAAACAAATCTAAGGACCAGTTGACATGGTACTAGCGTAATTCGACACGCCTCTAAATTTAAAGACTATAATAAATCGACGCGACTTTACTTATGCGGATAGGCGTCCCATATATTTAATAAAACAAGAAATGTCAACGCTCCAACAAGGAAATTTGACACTTCTACAATACTATAACGAAGTAGGGAAAAACTCACGCTACTACCAAACAAAACGATCATGACCTACGACAATGCCATAGCTGTCACACTAAACGCTTTTCGAGAACTAAGAACTCCTTGAGCAAATTCTTTTTCTCAGAAAGACCGAAAGATCTTCCTTCCCCCTTGGCTTTAATTCAACCACGGTTGCTACACATTTGCCCGGTTTTATTGTAGTAGTGTAGACAAGCAGTGTAGTAAAAGCAACAAGCCAAAGATAGAAGCTCGACAGGAGAACATTTTAGTACCCCACATGGAAAAAATCCACACTTTAATAGGCGGCAAGGATATACTTATGGACCTCCTCAAGAACAAGAGCTACTGCAACCTATGGCCCTAGAGAATTCATCGCGTTTTATACAAACCAAAGAAAATCAACAAAATGGTGAAAGTAATGCTTTCAATAGCAAGAGACAAACGGACAAAAGACCAAGCTATGGCACTGCCAAGTTTACAGGACCGAAACACCAAAAATTAAATCATCTGACCTGGGATGATACCCAAATGACCAGGACACCCTTGAATACCAGACTGAGGCAAACCAGGAAGCAGACGACATTAACGACATTACAGAATACGATCAGGTTAATTTTTTAGGCACAACTCCCTGCTCCCTTTCATAAAAAAAACAATCAGAGTGAGAAACATCTAACTCCTAATAGACACTGAACAAAACCGTTCGCGTAGAATCAATTCACGGTTTTAATGCAGTTAACCAAAAATGTATTATTAATCTTTTTAATACAAATGCAAAGATTTTGTATATTACCCAACCTTACGACATTTGACGGAATAATCGGACTAGACATTATTATTATTGATAGAGTCTGGTGCACTGCGAGCTCTTGGGTCTATTGTTCCTCTCACTAGAGAAATTATAACTCTTTATCCAGTCCTAACTCCTGCAAAAATGCAATGGTTTTCCCTGGCTTAAGAGATCTAATATCTCTTGTGCTAAGCGTCTCGCCCCCAGCTGAGACAGTCTTGACCTGAATGCTGCTGGACAGTCCTTTAGGATATGTTCCAGTGTTTCGTCACCCTCCAGACACAGTCTACAAGTGCCGTGTCCAGTCAGAAAGCCCGCATGCGCAGTGAGTTTTTGCTCAAATTCAGACATTCATCGGTACGTGTCTTGTCATAACTGCCTAATGGTTTCTTACTTTGTCTAGCTCCCTGTGACGTTTGCCAGTATCTTTCGCAATTACGTCGTGCCTCCGAAAGAATGCTTTGAAAGAGGCACACCCCTCTATAGCGTATATCACTGCCTGGAAAATGCTTCAGGTGCGCATCGCGCCTGAAATGCATGTACACGCAAGGCTCTGGAGCTTACCCAGCTGCTTCCTCATGCATTTCAGTTCTGGGCGGATCCCATACAGGAGCGCCATAGCTAACAATGGGCCGAACCATCGCTAAATACATCTACATTGAAATTTTTGGAGATAAACCCCACATTTTACCATAGAGGGCTCTACAGCTCATCAGAGCGAGAGTGGGCTTTTTGATAACTTGTTCGGTATGCGACTTCCATTTCAGTCTTTGATCTAGGATAACTCCCAGATAACTCCCACCCCAATTCTGATTGGTCTAAGTTTGTACCGATTTGTGAAGGCCACAATTGTCGTTATAGCTAGATTTATATTCAGTCATATATATTACGAACAGAAAACGAGGAACGTATTTACTCTAAGCTATACACGTATCCCATGGGCGTGGCAGGCTTTGTTAATTTCGAAACTTACTAAAAGACGGCATAATCAGACCATCAAGGTCACTACCCCGTCTGGGTTAATGACAAGAAACGTACGGACGAACCGGGGAATAAAAGAAACGTTCAGTTATAGAAATCAGAAAGCTAAGAAAAAAACAATAGATGACGTTACCTCCATTTTGTCAAATCTGGGGAAAGAGATAAGAAGAAAAACAGCTTTTTCAGTGGGGAATGGGAAATACGAATTCTGCAGAATCCCTTTGGATTGTAAAATATACCAAGCATTTTTCAGCCATTACGACGTTATTGGGAAACAGATTGGGAAATCATGCTATGTTTACGTCGATGACATCATTATTTTTTCAGACAGCATGAATGACTATGTAAAATATATAGCATGTGTTTCTGATAAGTTGTACGAAGCTAACATGACAGTTCCGCAAGAAAAACCCAACTTTTTTAAAGAGAGTGTCGAATAGCTAGGTTTTGTAGTATCACGCGGCGGCATTACTACATGTCCTAACAAGGTGGAAGCTATTCGTAACTATGAGCAACCGACCACATTGTTCAATGTCAGATTCTTTCTTGGATTGGCCAGTTACTATAGATGCTTTATTAAAGAATTCGCATAAATAGCAAGTAATAGTAAGTGACTTTCTGAAGGCCGAAAATGGGAAAGTAAGCGCTGAAGAGTCAACGAAAAAAAATAAAATACCAGTAAATTTTACCAAAAACACTGCGGGGCATTCCAGAAACTTAAAAAGGTTCGCGCATTTGAAAATGTAATGCTACTATACCCTGACTACAAGAAGCCGTTTGACTTAACAACTGACACTTCGTCCTTTAGTTTAGGAGCAGTCTTATCTCAAGACGGCAATCCCATAACCATGATCACTGCGAACGATAGTCTGCTCTAGAGGCGAAGCACAACGTAGTTTGCAAAAGCGGCTAGCAACATGAACGTGAACTTTGGAAATTTTGCTACGGTAGTCCGATCAGATGAAGTGATATACCGATCGAATGGTATTGTTGTAACTAGAAGAAAACAAGTTAAATGGCTCTAGTCGGGTGTGCCTGACTAGGAGATACCCTGAACCCATGGGTGAGCTGTTATATACATTTAAACCTCTTTGCATTCATTCACACATTCACAAAGTCACACATACAAATTATGATAACGCCTGCGTATGAAGTCACGTCTTCCAGGTGTCGTCGTCGCTCTCGTATGTCGTGTGTATCGAGAAGTAATCCAATTGCAGGGTTTCTTCTGGAGATTACGTTGGGATTGGTGTAAGCTCTCCAATCGTTGGCCTTGTGGAACAACAATAAAATAAATGATATAATTTGCGGCTACGCCGGAGCAATGTATTTAAGGAGCTATGTGCTCTTCTGGTGCTGATACAGAACTGAATTCAGAATACAATATTTGGTGCAGCTAATGCTACCAATAAACCAAAACCAATTAAAATGAAAAGCTTAACTCTAAAAACACGCTACAAAGTCATGATCGGCAAGCCGACTCAGCATAATCGTAGGCGACAACGAAAACTCTTGTGACATACCAAGAGTATCTGGTTACCACCGCTAATTGTTGTAGCTAGGGTGCTGAACTCAAGTGTTCGTGTGACAGCGCTACGAGGGTTACTTGTTAATTACTCCCACCTCAAGATTATGACCGTCCTCGGTCGTACTAAATTTGTCTATAGCCTTTTGTATCTCCCGCGAGTCTCGTCTTCGCCTTAGCATTTGGAAAAGGAGTAAAGTGCCGCAGAAAACAAGGTTGAGTCCTACACCAGCTGCAAACCAGACCTTAGGTGACGCGGCCGACGCAATTTTATCCTTGAACTCCTGAATCGTGTGCAAGTTTTGGCTGTTCATTCTATTGAGGAGCGGCATGCTCAAAACTGGATTGTGGCCAATGATGTTTAACAGTGTTGATCCCGCTATGTCGGAAGTTTTGCTTAGGGTTTCGCGTTGATTCACATATTTGGTGCCATTGATGACAGCCGAGCGTTCAAAAGTGATAAGGTGCGTGCCATTTGTAGATATTTCGGTACCGGCGTCTGTACTGATTTTAGCCGGGCTCTCGTTAACGAATATGACGCCGTCATCTACGCGTACAATTTACTTTAGATGGCTGGGCTGCGAGTGGCGGAGGGCTGTGCCTTAGCCCGTATGGCTCGTGCCCAAGTGTCATGGGTCGCCAGCTTGCAGAATGTAGCGTAAGTTTTCGTGGTGCACTCCGTCACTGCTAAAGTATCTTCGTCGCATTCAGCTACGGTGTCATCTTGTAGTTGTAGTACGGTGTGTTGGTGTGATACGAGGAATACAGTGACCTTTTTACAAATAAACCTAATTCTGGGGTAGACGATTAGTATGTGTATTATATTTTAGGACTGGAGGACTTTTATGTTGGACGCTTCTAGTAAACTAACTATGGGGACATCTGTGGTTTGTTCAACTAGAGATTTCAAATCATTATGATCGAAAATTGTGGGGCTTACCACGTTGGACTTGACAAGAGTTTTTGTGAGTATTAAATTCTGGATTTCCGTTATCAACATTATATTTCTTGCTAATAATGCTTCGTACAAATGTGGAGTGTCAACTAAATAATTTTTTTTTTTTCGCTTTAATTATTCGAATAATGGTGTCTATGAGTTGGTTAACCTGTTTTTGCGTCTCTGAGTTTATTATTACCTGCCTGTTATTTGATTCGATTATCTGTGATTAGGACATTTTAATTTTTTCATGGTCTGAGGCATCTGGGGTGCCTGCTACTACCTTAAGTGCAGTGCTTAGAAAATCTAAACTTCTGGCAATTCTATGGTGTATTTTTAGTACTGATAAGAGGCTTCTAATGTGGTCTGTGTCAACGTCTAGTAACTTTCGCATGTGCGATTGGGGGAATAATTCGGACAACTTTTCTGTGTCATCTGCGATGTTCGTATTACTTGAGTATCTCAATTAGTCTCGCTGTTCCCATAGCATTGCATCTCCGTCTATTATGGGTATGTAGTTGGAATGTGAATAGTCGGTAATCCGAGCGTTTGCTATTGTAATAAAAAGTGGGATATAAGGCTCTTGTGCATCTTTAGTTCTAATGTTAATTTATTTATTTTTTGTTTCGAAGGCAAGCTTTACTTGAAGTTGTCCTTGTGGACCACCCGCCCCTTAACTAGAACAGACGTTCCCATGTCTGCATGTACTTTTTCTTCTGTACATAGTGGGGTCAGTTTGTTGCCTTCTGTTGTTTTTTAAGAACACCTTTTTACCTACTTCGAACACCATTTTCTGTCTGGCCGGGTTGCATCTGTTACCGTTAGTTATTTGTGTCGTGTTATTTTCTCTTTTATTTCTTGCCGAAATTCTTTGGGATCTGAGTAAATAACCTCGATCAGTTTTTGGTTTGTGACCGAGTGCATTGTTTTATTATATTCTACTGTCGCCCTCATCATTAAATCGGCCGTGTCCTCAGTTTTTCTGTAGACTTTTAAGCACCTAGCAATTTCTGTTAGGGTGCTGTGGAAACGTTTCACCTGTCCGTTTGAGGTACTGTGGACTTTATATATCATATGCCATACTTGTTCTTAAATAGCGAAGTGATATGGTTTTGGTGTTTGGGAATAAATTCACCAATTGAATTGTGGGCGTTTTCAAGTCGAATATTGTTCGAGACGCCACTGCTTTCACTTTGAAAACTTGTCGATGCAAGTTAGAAATTGTTTTTTGTCCGTGGAAAAAATGTCAATGAGTAACATTTCGCCGTCGTATGAAGGAATTAGTTCTTGTTTTTTGGGATGTTTGCTTTGGTACACGGTTGTTTTCGGCAACTATTATTTCTAGCTGTTCGTTTTTGTCCGTGATGTCTGAATCGACATTTTTGCAGTGCTCAAATTTGGTTGCCGGGAAGTTTAACACAAGACTGTGTTGAAAGCTAGCCAGAGTTAGTAAATCGCAATGTATTCCATTTACAACATCTGGGTTGACAACCGCTTTAAGTGTCTCGAGCACCGTGTTTTTATCAGTGAAATTGATTAAGTGGCGAGTCTGGCTGACGATGATCTCTGCCGGTATCGTTCCTCTTCTAGGAATATTTGATTCCTGAAGCAATTTAGAGGCTTTTCTGTGGTTTCGACCGTGTAGGTCAGTAGAGTATCGCTATGGATGGTTGCAGCATCCGACTGAGGCTCGTTTTGGAGTGCATTTATGGTCTGTCGTGAAAGGGCGTCTGCTACGAAGTTTTCTTTCCCTCGTTTGTAGAACATTTTGGAGTCGTGTTCGTCTATGTAAGCTTTCCACCTCTTAATTTTTGCGTTCATGTTTCTGTCCGAGACTGCGAAGGTAAGGGGTTGATGGCCAGTGAACATTTTTATTTCCTTTGTACCATATAAGAAATTCTGTAGCCCAGGGCCCATACAATGGCTAGTAATACCCTTTCGTTTGTGACATAGTTCAGTTCGCATTGTTTTAGCGTTTTGGAAATCATAGTTATTAGCCGGCCTCCTTGGGATAGGACAGACATCTTCCGATGTCAAAATATTTCGTAGGCGTTCAAACGCGTCGCGTTAAATTTCGTTAAATTCAACTGCAACCTTTCTGGACCTGTGTTTACTGACTGAGCCGTTTTTCAGAATGTCCGTCAATGGTCTTGCAATGAAAGCAAAATCTTTAAAAAAAAACATCCTGTAATAGCTGGCTAAGACAAGGAAAGATCTACGGCTGTACAAGTTTTTTGGCTCTACGTATTCCTGTATTGCTCTAACCTTTTCGGGATCGGTTTTTGCCCCGCCCCTGGTTACTATGAACCCTAAGTACTTGACGTTTTTTAGTATTGTATCGATGTGCTTAACATGGTCGGTTTCATTTTCAGAGAAAATTATTACGTCGTCTACATAGACGTTAAAAATGCTTTCCATATTTTTTAAGCCGAAGGGTAGGCGACGGAGTTCATATGTTCCGCCATTTACCAAAAATTACGTTTTAAGGCGGCCTTGTTCCGCTAGATACATTTGGTGGTACCCCGACTTTTAGTCCAGGCTTGTGAAAAATTTTGCCTTTCCCAGGCTCGCTAGAGTCATGGGAATGCATCATGGGTATTTTGTATCGATCAGTAATAGTTCGCTCATTCAGTTTCCTAAAGTCAATTACCAACCGTTTATTTTTGTTGCCGTTGACGTCTGTCCCTTTCTTGTCGACAACCCATGTCGGGCTGTTATACGGGGATCTTGATGTCCTAATTATATCGTGCTTCAGTAATTGTTGGATTTCGTCATTTACGAAATCTGCCACTCTCATAGGATGTGGGTACAACTTTGAAAATACCGGTTCGTCGTCTACCGTACGAACAGTGGCGACGACTTAGGTGTTAAAAGGTAATGCATAGTTAGAGGTCCAAAATCCCGGTATTCTCTCTAGTATTATCTTTTTGAATTCCTTTTTGACGGAATTGAAGTTTACGCTATCACAGTTGTGGTATCGTAACTTTTCTGATGTATTTTGGTATTCTAAGGTACTGTTGTGTAGATTGACTGTCATTCCTGCCCGCGTTAGCAGGTCGAAGCCTATGATGGCATCAAAAGTACTGAACGTGTCAAGTAAGAAAAATGAGGAGACTTGCCGACAAATTTTCATTCGGCATTTACTTTGGATTTTACTGGAGTCATGTATTGAGCTCACAGTAAAATGGTTGTCGAAAGGAATTATGTTACACACATGCCACATGCCGAGTCGCTATCATCCTCTTTATCGTTAACTGCTGCCGATGCGATTTTATAATTGTTTTATTGATTGTTCGGGGCGTTCTGCACGACATTGTTAACGCGCAGACGCCTTGGGCCTGTCATACGTTCAGATGTGCTTTGTCGTTTCTGGGCTGGCACAATATTGGTCTGAGGTTTCCCAAACTCTGTGTGCTGCCTGAATTTTGCTGAGGTGTCAACTTCCATGGGTTCTGGAGCTTGACCTTGTTGTTCCCTCTTATTTTACTCTTGGTTAGCATTGTTATGCTGACGTCTGACAAAATGAGGGTTTCTTTCCTGACCTAGTTCCTCGCTGTTGTTTTTTCCCTGCCTAAACTGTGAGCGGCTTTTATTGCAGACGGCAAATCTCTCGGCTGTTCCGGGAATACGATCGAGTTTGAGGACTTTTTGAGGCCTGAAATAAATGTTTTTATTTGTAAAATAATTTTTATTTGTGTTTTTTTTTTCTTTTTTTTTATGTATCTTTAAAATCTCGTAATCACTTGCTGTTGTGTTTTGTATTTGATTCGTATTTGAATTACTGAGTCGAACTTACATTTTTTGTTAGTGTGGTAACTTCTAAGTTAAGGTTCTATCTTTGTTGGGCGCCAATTATGCTAACGCCTGCGTATGCCGTCACGTCTTCCAGGTGTCGTCGTCGCTGGCGGATGTCGTGGGTATCCAGAAGTAATCCAATTGCAGGGTTTCCTCTGGAGAATTCGTTGGGATTGGTGTAAGCTCTCCAATCGTTGGCCTTGTGGCACAACAATAAAATAAATTATATAATTTGCGGCTATGCCGGACTGCGACATACCAAGAGTATCTGGTTACCGCCGCTGACTGTTGCAGCGAGGGCGCTGAACTCAAATGTTTGTTTGTCAGCGTGTACGAGGGTTACTTAATAAATAAGCGCGAGGGTTACTTGTTAACTTACACTCACACACTGTACGACGACGCACCGCCGATGGATGTTCAGCGGCTCGTCGTCCTTCTGCCGAAGGACGAACAAACAGCTTGTCATTGGCTGTGACGCCAACGCCCATCACACTATCTGGGGTAGTAGTGACGTCAACAAAAGGGGTGAGTGCCTTCTTGAATATCTTTTGTAGTCAATAGGATGTATCAAATAGAGGGTGCAAACCCACTTTTATAAACGCTATCAGCGAAAAGGTACTAGACCTCACTCTGGTTAGCAGTTCTTTGTCCGATTTCATTACAAAATTAGCGGGTTACCGAGGAGGCTACTCTTTCAGATCACCAGCACATCACGCTGCAAGCTGCGCACTGTACAAATCGCTGCGCTTGGCCCCATTATGGAAAATTAATTCTAGAATAACTTCTAAACTAAGATTATGATCGTTATGATATATTCAAATCCGATAGCTCGTTCAATAGTTATTTAGAAAATTAGAAAATTAGAAATTTAATAAAAAAAGTTGATGTTAATTTCGGTATAAATTTTCGACGTTTGGAAAAACCCGCTAGTTTGGCGGGAAAGCGCTAAAATCCGCTAAGATAGACACCCCTACAGTTTCCAAACCATAAAAGCATTATATATGTTATATATAATGTTTAAAAGGTAGTTTCAAAAGCTTTTTGGCCTACCATGGGGTTTTAGGTACGTAAGTAAAAAGTTACAGGTGAAAAAAAGTTTTCAATTGCACATTTTGATAATTTAAAAGAAAACGGCGCTAACAATTTTAATAAATGTTTTAGATGTTGTAGGTATTGAGTTTTCGCAACTTTTGGTAAATGCCACATATCTGGGATAATTCGTTTTTGCAAGATATTTCTTGTTTAGTGAACATATCCTAGAATCTTAAACTAGACATTCAAACGTTTGCGTCGGAAAAATAACCAGTGTTGCAAGTCAGTTTTTTTTTATTTGTGTTTTGACTAAAAAATTGTTTATTTTACCAACAAAAATTTTAAATTTGTATGAAAAATTTTAAAAATAAAAAGTTACAAATATTCTTTGTTGTATATTTTATAATATTTATTATATATATATATATATATATATATATATATAAAATTTTAAAAATAAAAAGTTACAAATATTCTTTGTTGTATATTTTATAATATTTATATATATATATATATATATATATATATATATATATATATATATATATATATATATAATAAATATTATAAAATATACAACAAAGAATATTTGTAACTTTTTATTTTTAAAATTTTTCATACAAATTTATATATATATATATATATATTAATTCAGCATCGGATCTGATTTCACTTTAAATATCTATGTTCCCAGATAACTTTCTGATAGCGGACTTGGCATCTACCGCTTTGTTTTGATTTTGTATGGAACAGCTGATGTTTACAAAAAGCTGAAATCAAGTAAAAATTTAATCAAATTCGGTTGACGGAACTATAAATTATGAATTCTTAGTAAAATATTGTGAAAAAATACCATATCGGTCTGTAAACTATAACTGGGCATCTTCTGAAATAAAATGCTTATCGATATGAAATGTGAATGCCGATACTTTTCTCCATTCTCTAATACTTGTTTTAAACAACCATCCTCAAAATATTTGACCGACAGCTCTCGGAGAAATGTATGGAAGAAGCTTTCTCTCTCTCCCTCTCTCTCTTGCGCTCTGATTCGCTCTTTCTTACGCAAAAAGCTCCAACTTCTGTGTACCCAAAAATAATTTGCGATGTGCCGAATGCCTTACTATTTTTTTATAATTTGGAATTGATCATATATTGCATTTTATCGATATTTATCGGTTTTCTTGATCTGGTTTTTGAGCATATCTCAGAAACTATATTAGCCAGCGCCACCAAATTTGGTTTAATGTGTTCTCGTAAAGGATACGCAGATTATACATTTTCGAATTTTGGATACCACCCCATCTTTCCCCATTAACAGAAAAAACATTTGTAATTGCAAGTACAGTCACAATTCTTCCTACACAAGATGCTCGTCAACATATAAATGTACTACAGTACAATCAGAATGCATTAAAACAAATTTAATTAAAATCGGTTATGAAACACAGAAGTTATTAGATCAGATTTTGACAGACACACTTAGAATGCTGCTGTAGCTCGGTGGTAGAGGTGTTGCCTGGTGGGATGTCAGGCGCGGGTTCAAGTCTGGCTTGGGTCAACGGAGTTTTTTTTTACTGTTTTTTTAAATTTGTATTTAATTTTTAAACTTAACACACTTATTGATCCAAGTGCAATTTAATGCTGGGACATCAACGATTTGAAAAATTCGGGAGAAACAAAATGCGAACAAATTTGGTATTTGGTATGCACACTCTCAAAAAGCCTTCGCAGATCAACTGCAACCAACATTAGAAAGATATAGTTTCCAATTTTTGCGAGAAATTTTACAACTACGGCATTCTTAAATTTTCCTGCAAATATTAAAAACGAGCGCGAAGCGCGAGCATTTATTTTTATTAATTATTATTTATTTTTATTTTATTTTTTTAAGTGAGGGTGTGGAGTCGTGTGTCTGAATGCAGAGGGGCTTAATTAAATGCATGTAACGACAGCTCGGCGCTAGGTTCAGGGTATCTTCTAGTGCCCAACTATTTTTATACCCTGAACCCATTGAAAAAGGGTAAAAAGGGTATAATTGTTTTGTGCAAATGTATGTAACAGGCAGAAGGAGCGATCTCCGACCCCATAAAGCAAATATATTCATGATCAGAATCAACAGTCAAGTCGATTAAGCCCTGTCCGTCTGTCTGTCCGTCCGTTTGTGTGTATGAAAGCGTCGATTTCAGAGACTACAGGGGCTAGAGAGCTAAACTTTGACTTTTTAGATTTGTATGTACCATACGCCGATCAAGTTTATTTCAAATTATCGATAATTTGTCCCGTTTTCTTATAATCAGTGTTTATCGGTTTTGTGTGTATAAGTGCTAGAGCCACCAAATTTATTTTATATGTGCTCGGATTCGGCACCCAGATCAAAACCAAAAATCCGAATTCAAGTACTACAGACATGTGTTTTGGTTTGTACACAGATTTCAAAGCTCTTCAAAGGCCAAGCGCAGCTGCTTGAGTATATCTCAGAAACTATAAGAGCCAGAGCCAACAAATTTGGGTTTTAGGCTGCGTTGTACAATAAGAATGCATTAAAAAATCGGTTAAGAAACACAAAAGTAATTAAAGAAAATGTAGTTGTATATTGGCAAACCACGTGGTGGCAAGCTCCAAGCGCAGACGTTTTCTTCATACGTGTACTCATACGTATACTCATACATACATACATATGTATGTGCACATTCTTTTTCGAATTCTTAAGCTCGGTGGTAGAGATGTTGCCTATCGCGCTATCAGACGCGGCTTTAAATCTTGGATCAACGGAGTTTTTTTTACTGTTCATTAAAATTTGTATTTTATTTTATTTTTAAACTTAAGACACTTATTGGATCAAGTGTAACTTAATGCTGGGACATCGGCGATTTTAAATATTCTGCAGCAACAAAATGGGGAAAATTGGTATTTGGCAATCAGACTCTCAAAAAGCTTTCGCAGATCAACTGCAACCAAAATTTTAATTTTATAGTTTCCTATTTTGTGAACATTTTGCGAGAAATTTCACAACTTCAGCATACTAAACTTTTCCTGCAAATAAAAGCGAGCGTGAAGGGCGAGGTGGTGTCATGTGCTGTGGTGTCATACGGCTATGGTGTCGAGTGTTTAATTAAATGCATGTAACGACAGCTCGCCGATGGGTTCAGGGTATCTCCTAGTCGGGCACTCCCGAATATGGAATTGATCATATATTTAGTTTAATATCCATAGGCACAAAATTGTATATCACAAATAAGCTGGGCTGGAATGTGCTTTAGCCCCGAGATTGTTACCTCGTGTGGAGGTGTTATTGTTTGATATATCTACATTAAAGGAAAGGGATAGTGCTACAGTGTGAGCTCTGAAAAAATTCAGAAGCAACCTATATGAAGTGAAAAACTTAAATATTTTCACGGAGCCTCTAGTATTAGGCGTCTCTGATCGCAACTTGAACGCAAAAATTAAGCGTTGGTCGGCTTTCATTGTAGAACACAATGCTCAAATATATATTTGAAGCCAGGGAAAGAGAATTACGTCGCTGATGCGTTTTCACGACAAAACATGCAGGCATTAGAAGAATATGGGCAGTCAGATTTTGCCACGATACATAGCGAGTTATCACTCACATACACTATCGAATCAACGGGCAAACCGGTCAACTGATTTCCAAAGCAAATAATAAGAGAAGAAAGCAGAGCTGCCTTGGATCGAACTGTCATGGTGTTCAGTGAGAAAACTCGACACCCCATACATTTCCCAGATAGAGAATCGCTAATTATACTCGTTCCCGAAGTGAAACTAACATATTGGGTTTGTACAAGTCCATTATGCTGTCCGTCCGTCTGTACGTATGAACGCCGCTATTGAAAGCTAGAGACTTGAAATTCGGAATATATACTCGTGAATACCCGCGTCAGATAAAGTATTAAGGGTTTTGGGCTGCGCCCACTGGGGGCGTAGCAATTCGATTAAATCTATACATCTCACTCTCTTTTAAAGCTAGAAGCGCAAAATCTACAGATTGCTGATGACCTCCTCTAAAGATCGCATCCAAACTTTTTGGCTACGCCTCTACCGTGCCCACAATATCCAAAACTCCGCCACGTGCCAGCTATCTCATACTTTGGTACTTATTATTTGGTTTCATAAGAATACTGTTGGAAACTGTACAATTTTGCCACATGGGAAATTAAGTCACAAAGGAAATTAAGTGGTCATTGATCACTGGTCGGTAGACGGCGCTTAGTTGCCACACTTTATGGCATGTTATGTGCCATGCTTTGTATGCCCCAAAGGTAAGTACAAACGATCAACAATTAATGTTGATTATAATGATATATTTATTGGTCAATTGTATTTGCGAGTCGTTTTTCTCTTTTACCGGAAAACGTGGAGCATTCCTTTTCGATATATCGATATTGTTACATGTAACTGCCGCTGATGTTTCCGATAAGAGGTGGATGGCGTTGCCACAACCTTTTCGTATTCTTAGCATTTGTGTCTGTTTGCTGCTACTTGCGATTGTGCACTTGTCATATAAATTAAGTTAAGTTTTGTCACAACCAATAATAAAATTTAATTCTATTCTTTTTTATCAAACAAATGATTACCTAAGAAATTACAAAAAAAAAACGCGCGGCTTATGTGTTTATTGTGCGGTAGGCCCGGACCGGGTTTGAGACCGCGTTGAGGCAAATTTTTATTTTGTTTCTTATACTCGTTTTTTTTGTGCACCCATAATGCTAGGTTACTTATTTTCGTTGTTACTGCAACGTTCTCACTTGTTCAGAAGGTATGGAACGTTGTCAAGAAAGATGTAGTAAACGCAGCTTCCAATATTATTATATTACACACACAAACGCACACAGCAAGCTGCGCACTTTACACATCGGTTGCGCTAGGCCCCACTATGGAAAATGAATTATTGAATAACTTTTAAGCTAAGAGTATGATCGTTAAAAATTTTCAGTGCTTAATAAGAGCATCTATGTACAAACCGAAGCGCAAAGTCTGCAGTATTTGATTTGAGTGATATTGGGGCCGGATGGCGGTAGGTATCCAAAATTCGATATATTCATAACCTGTATATACTTTACTAGCACATAATAAACCACATTGATAGCTCTAGCTCTAATAGAAAACCAAGTCTAAAAATCGATTTTTATCGATAATAATGAAACGGAGCAAGATTTCGAAAAAAATGATAAACTTGTACTGCGTATGGATTACGAGAATCTACAGTCGAAAAGTTTACGTCTCTAGCTTTTGTAGTTTCAGAGATCGCTGTGTTCATACAGACGGAGGGACGGACAGACGGACAGACGGACGGACAGACGGACATGGCTAAATCATTCTAACGAACATATCTCTTTTATCTTTCGTTTACATTTCTTCCTCTGGAAATATGATTGTCAAACTTAAGCTCGGGATCTAAAATGATACCCAAAACATCAACCGATTCAAAACGATCAAGTTGTTTACTATTAATAATAATAATTGTTCAAGAAGGGCGTTCGCCTAAAAAAAGACATTAATTTGCATTTAATGCAATTAAGATTTAATAAATTTACTTGACAGCTGGTTTGAAAACTGTCAAGATCTGATTGCAAGCTTTGACCAGATAGAAAATTAGAAGACGTCAGGCAAAGTTTTACGTCATAGGCATACATCAGCACCCGAGAGTGACTTATCACAAAACAGAGGTCAGTTATGAACAATGTGAATAACAACGGACCAAGTTGACTTCCTTCTGGTACTCCGGAAGTGGCAATATCAGGCTTAGAGACAAAGGCTTTAAAATAAATTTTTTGAGTTCAAAGAGTTAAGTAATTGAAGATCCAAAGAATTAGGTTATTTGGAATTTCCAAAAGATGAAGTTTGTGCAGTAAAAACGAATGATTAACGGAGTCAAAAGCCTTACTGCAGTGCAAATAACATTTGTTTGCATTTTATTTTGAAGTCCCTTGATAACAAAAGAAGTGAATTCCAATAGGTTAGTGGTAGTAGATCTATTTTTCACAAACCCATGCTGGCAGGGCGACGGGGGAAGATAGGCAGAGAGAAGCATGTGGAACGCGCAGAGACCTGCAGACGCACACATTGAAATATAAAGATCCGTTTTTTTTTGAGATGCAACGGCATTGGTGCAGCTAGAAGTTGCTTGGCCTTAGCAACGAAGGCAACAATTAGCTTAGCCCACAAAAGGGTTCAAGTCCAAGAAGAGGGGTTGCGGATGCAACCCTAGCTAGCCCGTCCGCAGCTTCGTATCCAGAAATTCCGGAATGTCCCGGGACCCAACAAAGTGTGACCCGGTTTCGATGTGAGAGTTGCTGGAGACAATTTTAGCAATCAGCAACCAGTCTCGAGGTAATCCCCAATGAGAAAAGAGCTAGGTTACTTGGCTATCTGAAAAGATATTTATGGTGGCTCTTCTTATCCCCTTGTCAGGGATATGTCTGGAGCAGGACTCAATAGCGTGGATCTCAGATTGAAAAACACTGGGCCAGGTACCCATAGCAATCGAGATTTTGGTGTTGGGTCCTGTGATCCCCGCATGAACCCCTTGATTAGTTTTTGATCCGTCTGTGAACCACTGCAGGCTCATGTGATCATTACAAGGGTTGCCATCATCCCATTCCCTACGGTCTGGAATAAGAGTCCTAAATTCGCCCCGCAGAAAAGTTCCATGGTCTTACGTGCGTACGTGACAACAGACATAACCATCATACTATACAGTCATCTGATGGCTGTGGAGCCGACGACATGCCCATATGGCATGTGTACCTTTGATCAACGTTTTGTCAAAGTGCGAGTTCCAGTTAAGTCTCTTATCCAGATTTACACCGAGATATTTGACCTGTTTAGAGAGCTCGACGGGTGTCGCACTGATGTAGAGCTGAACGAGGCGTCTAGTGAAGATCTAACGTCTCTGTGGATTAACAGTGTAATAACGAAGAAGTCAACCCCCCAAGATGCTAATGCCTGGTTATTAACTGATAGCCAGTGTTGTCGAAGGTTCCTTCGACGTCGAGGATGGAGCACAAAGCTATTTCCTTCGCTTCGAATGCTTTTTGTCAATCTTACCTCCTTTGATGTAGGCGAATTTTATATGGTGCAAGGGATTGGTATCTTGCAATCTGCTCCGGATGTGCAGTTTGCGGTTTAAAGAAGAAACTGATATATACGACTTAGGTTGATCCAAGGAACGGTTGCCTTGCTTTGAAATAAAAACCACATTTACCTCCCTCCAAGATAGTGGAATGTACCCCCAAGTGAAACTCGCCCTAAGTAGGCCGATTAGTGGACTAAGTAAGTCATCTAGTCTGTGTTGCAGCAGGGCCGGGAAAATCTGGTCGCCCCCCGGGGCTTTGAAGGGAGCGAATGATTTAATGGCCCACCTGACCTTGTCAGCATCGAATATTACACCCGACAGACTGTAACCACGTCTAGCTTGGGGTTCAGAATTCCCATCATTACTGGGATTTCCGGGCTTATAACAGAACCAGGGAAATGCACCTGAAGCAGTAGCTCTAGCGTTTCCCGTCGATCCTGTGTGTAAGAACCATCTGTTCTTTTTAGGAGCACTACACCATTAGATGGTCCTCTGGCTAATACCATTTGCAATCTCTCTGCTTCTGGAAGTGACTCCACACTTTCGCTGTAGGTGCGCCAGACGCGTTTGGCGCGTCTAATGTTCTTATTATACACAGTGAGCGTGCATCTGTATATGTCCCATGAGTCTCTATTTGAATTGGCCCTGTTGAAGATCCGTCTGACCTCCTTTCTTTGATTTTCCAGACCTTCGCTCCACCTCCCTTACGTTTCACCTGATGGTGTCTTAGGGCCGCACTCTAATGGTAGGAGGTTAAAAGCACATCTTGAAGTTGTTTTGACGCCAATTATATCTCTCTCGTGGAGTTAAAGCTGGCAGGAAGTTGGTCAACTTTCGAACAGGTCCCAATTTGTTTTCTTTGAGTTAAAATAATTGAAAAGGAGTTCTGCTTGGCCTGGGAGATCAAATCTAAAGTGTTGGTGAGCTGAAAGACTGGCCTCATCAGTAACCTGAACCTCCGTCGGCGGTGAGTCCTCGTAACGTTATGTTATGTTATGTTAAAATCAAGACGTGGGAATTGAAAAAGTTAGAGATTTGATTTGATTTGGCAAGATGCGAAAACAGGCGTAAGCCAAGTTTAATAAGTTAGAAAATACTTTTATAGCATTTACAAAACAATAACGCCATCCTCAATTTTGCCGACGAAAACATCTTAGCTGATTGCGGTAATGAAATATTACCAATTGGAAATTGCTGCTCTACGCTTAAACAACTACACTCTGGTGGCACAGTCCATTTTTAACACTCGGCCAACCCATCGTGAGTCATTCACGGTCATCGATGACTCCGTCATCATCATCAATGGAGAAACCGCTGTGATCAAGACCAGTGTCAACGAAGAAATATTTGTTACCGGAACGTATCTCCGTACGTTGAATGGTTCTTTGGTCCTAATGAGTTATGAGAACATGTCTGCCAGCAGCTACAACACTGGTCAATAACAAGCCACCACGAGATACTAACCCTTAATATCTCAATATTTATTGAGTGTATCTATCTTTTTTGGTTTTTGCTACGGCCTTTTTAAATTCTCCGTCCGAAGACTCGAGGCCTACAAGACATCCTGGCACTCATTGATGATTTCAAGAAGTCCCAGGCCGTCCTTCACTCAAGCGAGGGTTGCGGACGGTGCCGGCCGATATATGACACCATGCAAGAGGCACGGCGTCAGCAAGTTTAGAGAGCAGGGCTAGCTTATGTTATAAGAATTTCTGTTCTTAGAGTTTAGTTGATTTTGGGATATTAGAGCTTTCAGTACTTAAGCGCTCGTGTCTTTTATTACTGCAACGGAGCACAGTCTTAATAACCGGTTGTTAACGAAATAAATTTACACACTCACTTCGTAATTTACGTACCCCTTCTAGCACATCCGGATTATCCTGAATAGACCGTTTTCTGCGCCTTATTTCTTCAGTGCCATCGTTTGTGTCAACTAATTCCGTGGCTTCCATAGGTAGCATCATTAAATTATTACTTTCTTCTTTACTCTGGAGATAAAAATAATTTAAATTTAGATATTTTAAAATATGCAAATAAAAGTGTTCTATGCCAAAGAGTAAATACCCTCAATATCCCAAATTAAAAACGATTATAATAATAAAATGTTTAAGGCAGCATTTATAATCTCTGAGATCGGGCCGTGTTCGGCTCAGCAGCTAAAAATTGATTTTAAACTAAATAGTTTTTTGTATCTTGCCCTTCGAGGCAAGTAAAGTCACTCTTTCGTTATTGACGCTTCTCGCATATCATAACATAACTCAAACTTGTTATCTGTTAATTATCTAGCACTTTTCGCAGTATGCTCATTATTGTCGTCTTATCTTGTTAATTTATCCTCTTGTACTTTGCGCTAAGCAGCTCAATGCTAAGGTCGCTCCAAATTTATTCGCAATTTATATTTTCGTTCGTTCGCAGTACGCATACATACTACATATATTCGCATGTTCGCTACAATAAGTGCAAATAATTAAATTAATGTCATAAATTGAAAAGAACTCTCTTTTTCTTGAATTTTAAACAAAACAAATACTTCTCGCACTTAAGTTCTAACAAAAAAGCATGTTAGCACAACAAGTCGTTCTTACGACTGACATGGTGGTAACCAAGAATATATAAACTTTAAGGGGTCGGAAATACCTGCATGTACTTGTTACACTTTGCACATAGCTTTTACAATATAACCATTTTCCACCTAGATTCGATCGGAAAATTTTGTCAAAATAAATATATTTTTGGAAGAGTTAATGCCGTTGACTGCATACAAAATGTTAGTTGGAGCTATACAAGCCTAAGCGTGAGAAATTTAGATATCTCATTGACTACCACTCTGGCCGTTGTTGTTACATTTTTGGCACCGCAAAGCGAAGAGCCCTTTTAATCTTATGTTTGGTGAAGACAAAATAAATAAATACAGTCCACTCCCGGTGTCATTTATTTTTTAACATAATTTCTGGACCTTCAAGACGGACAAAGACAGGACATATTGAGTTAATTGTCATAAATATGGAAAACAGCGATCTATAGATTCGCGAATCGCATGGAGGCAACCTCTTAACCTTGTTCGAGACCAACCCATTTGGGAAGATCCTGATGAAGATTTTGATGCCTATGAGAGTAAACATTTTGCAACATATACCTTAATAGCAACGCCATAGAAGATTTAAAAGCAAAAGTTAGTGTCAACATTATTCGCAGATTAATCCTCCTGCGAAAGATATTCTAGGTATTCGGATGAACGACGCAGGAAGCCATGTGGTATTGCTCTTCGAGTAAATTAATCTTCCATTGTTTTCTAAATATCTGGCTTTGGTGAAGAACAATGACGTAACAGCGTTACAACGCTACGACAATATGTCATTAAATTTTAGTTCATTTATAAACAGTTTATTGATAATTCCTGAAGTTTTTGCCACCAATGCAGTATCTGTTCGTAAGCTGCCAGATGGAGCAGACGAAGTCATACTTGGATTATAAGTATGAAGTATAAAAATCGAGATTTTTAGTTATTCAACATACTTCTGCCAAAACTGGACACCGATATCGTCAAGCATGGACTGAGTGTCGCCACTCTGAACATTCCGATGTGAATATAAGCTTATTCAGCGAGTTTCTCTTTTCATAAGGCGATACCCTTGAGATAGGTGAAATGCTACGACCGCCCCAAAGTCGTCTCATTGTGTGTAGCCAATTTTTGGCTCTGGACGTATCATCCCGTCCATTCCTTTCTTTGCTGTAAAATTATGTTTCTAGCTGTCAAAGTCGGTCTCATTTGGTTAGTAGTTGCATGTCGAAATACACTTGTTTGCAACTGCAAACATCATCATGGCGCGCAGCAGCAAACTAGATATGATTCTGCTGGCACATATACATCGGACCGCAGCCAACATTTCTTAAGTTAAGGGTCTGTCAGTGGCTCACTGGGCAACTCTACTCATCAAATACAAGTGCGCAGCAACTAGCTGAACACGAAACACACACAGAAGATAACCAACTAAGTGATCTTACGCACCACGCCCTAAAGAATATGCCGTACGCAGATTCGCAAACACTTTTGCAAACCATTTTCGCATCTGTAGGGAAATGCTACGACTTGCCGAGAGCTGCTTTACATACGATCTACTATACTACGCATACACGAGTTTCAGTAGTTGGTCTCGCAGCAAACAATGTTGGGGTTGGGGACCCATCTCATTTCAACTCTACTCTCATATCTCAGCCAATTGCATTACACTCAACACGCTCGATATGAGTTCGCTGAAGTCGTCAATCTTAGTTCAGGCGATTGACTCTACTTCTTTGACATGTTAACAGATTTCTGCACACCACATACTATAGATGTTATTATTGGATATGATCCGCTTTGGACTTTGTACACAGGCGAGCAAATTGTTTTGTAAAAACTATCCTATTGCACTTAATACTTTGCTCGGTTGGATTAATGCATTATGTTAACAATAACAACATGATGCCGGCAGCACGAAGTTTGGCGGGTTCGATGTAGACTATCCCGTTAAAGAAGGAGAACCACCAATCGGTACATCTCTACCGCAGGCCATCAACTATTTGATTACACTCGAACGTACATTTGTTCGCTACCCTGGTCTCAAAGAGTAGTATGTGGCAGTTCGGGTTTTGAAGCATTTGCCACACAATCATCGAGAGCAGTAACCTTTAGATGCTAGGGCGCTGGCTACCGACGCCTAATGGAGCTAATGGAACTCAAAGATCAGATCATTGGGTTACTGTTAAAGGCGAACTTCAAATTACCAAAATGGAGTTCAATTTGTTAGACCCTGTTGAGTTAACTACCCAAAAAGATTTGCAAACACGACGGTGTGGAACTCAATTACAACTCAACTTTGGAATTACTGGCTAAGTTTCTAGATGAACTGGTCATCAAAATCTGTATTGGCGATATGTGCCCACCAATCGAGTATTATTATCGGAGCTTTCCATTTACTGAAATTGCTGTTTCAGGAAAGCTGTCACGTTGTCACCCAACAAAGGATGGCTTGTGTTGCATGTGTTGCCGACGAGTCGGAAAAGCTTATGAAGCAGTAGACAAACGCGTTCCAGCTATCAAATCACATAAGTGGCAGCTGAAACTCGAGTTGCAACGCGCAAGCCGGTGTCTATTCCGCGTTTGGAATTGAATGCAGCTCTTTTGTTAACCAGATTGCTTAATATTGTAAAATCGTCTTGAACTATTCCATTTTCCAGCACATACTGTTGAACCGACTCAGAAATAGTGTTTCATTGGCCTTCTGCCCCACCTACCCCCGGCAATAGAACACATGCGTCTGTAATCGAACTGCCGAGATTTTAATGCGTTTCTGCGCATTTGCTGGAGCCATGTTCGCTTGGAAGACAACCCAGCAGACTGCGCATCACGCGCACTTTACCCAACTAAACTACTGAAGCAGTAATTATAGTGGAATGGTCCATCATGGTTAACGACGCTACAATTCGATTGGCCACCTTCTACAACCCATTCATGGTCTCTGATCACCCTAATATATGTAGAGAACAACGAGCGATGCCGCCAACTAGCTTACATAGCTTTCTCGACGAAAGCATTGATGAGTTGCTGATTAACAAAATATCGTCCTGGACGCGCCTCTTGCGGGTAACTAGTTATTGCTACCGACTCTTTGAGCGAATTCACTACCATCAACAGCGTTGTTCATATCTTACGTCGAAAGATGTGCAAACCACTCGTTGCCGCCTTATTCAACATGCGCAGCACAAAGCATTCAACAAGGAGTACGCACAGTTGCCACAGGAGGTCAACTAAATGCTCAATCACAGCTGATTCGTTTTTCCCCATTCCTGGATGATAATAGCTTTATACGAATAGGAGGTCGAATCGAGAAGCCAATCTTGAACTACAATGTCAAACACCCAGTTCTTATCCCGAAGAGCTCGCGGATTGCTTTACTACTGGTTCCATATGCTCACATCACCCATCTTCATACTGGAGTAGAAGCAACTTTCACGATTTTACGACAACAATATTGGATTTTGGGTGCACGAAACTTGTACGATAGGCTGTGTTTCAGTGCAAGCCATGCTTCTTGCAGCGCAGGTCAACCAACACCCAAATAATGGCAGACCTTCCAACGACACTAGTGCAAGCCACCCCCTGCTTTCAACACACAGGTCTGGATTATGGTGGTCCAATATCAATCAGAGTCAAAGGGACGCACTCTTAAAATCGGAAATGCGTGATTTGCGATTTTTGTTTGTCTGGCTACCAAAGCACTCCACATTGAAGTAGTCAGTGATCTGACTACAAAGGCATTTATTGCACCAATCCAGCAATTTATTGCACGCCGGTCCAAGCCTACTGATCTCTATTCAGATAATAGGAACAACTTTTCACGGCAGCCGCCGAAGGATGGACGAAATGAGACATATGACCATTAACCAAGCCAAGGATGAGGACCTAGCCAACTTCTTTGATGATGAAGGTCTCAATTGGCATTTTATACCTCCTTTAGCCCCTCACTTTGGAGGCATGTGGGAAGGTGGAGCCAGATCATTCAAGCAGCACATGCGACGTGTAATTGTAGCAGCTACTCTAACATTCGAGGTACTGGCTTTCTACGTATTGGCACAAATAAAAGCTATTTTGAACTCTCGCCCACTATGCCCAACTGGAGATAGCTCCATACACTGCTGTATCTGCACCATGTCTGCAACATTTCTCTATATCTTTTGGGTGAATAACAAAATCATGCATACAGAATCGAATAAATGTTTCGAATAAATATTTTTAGCTATTTTTTTACACTTTTATTTAAAATTTTTCGATTTTTTCAAACATTCAACAAAGCATAACAGGTTTTTTTTAATTTTTTTCGATACAAATTTAATATAAAAGTTACTTTGGAACTTTTTTTCAAAAAAATTAATATTTAAATTGAACTCAAATATCTTTTGAACCACACATATTTAGAATGACGTTTTCATATATATATGATCTACGGGTATGTATTTTAAATTGTATATACAACTTTTTATATAAATGTTAAGTTATTCAATGCTACTCGCACATATTGCAATTGCATATATATTTTATTAAATTATATGATAATACCACAAATATGTTGTTGAGTAAAGAGCATTGACTAACAAATTAATTTTAAATACTCAACATATTCATCATATTCATATATTAACATATTCATTATTACATGGTAACATATGCATACAAATTATCAACAAGTCACGAAAAATTCTAGCAGGTCAACGCCATCTACCAACCAGTGGTTATCGATTACTTTATTGCCCATATGGCTTAATTTCCTATGTGACGACATTGACCAGTTATCCAACACTATTCCAATGAAAACCAAACAAAAAGTGCCAAAATAAACAATATGTGGCGCCTGCAATATTGCAATGGCATCATTAATGTTGTGCACATTGTGGGCGGTAGTGCGTGTATCCAAATATGTTTTGGTGCGATCTTTAGAGGTGGTCATCAGCAATCTGTCGGTTATGCATCTAGCTTTAAGTGTGAGGGAGATAAACGGCTCCACCCCCAAACCCTTAACACTTTATTTGACGCGGGTATACACGAGTATATATATAAAATTTCAAGTCTCTAGCTTCAATAGTGGCGTTCGTACGGACAGACGTTATAGTTTCCACAAAACATTGGCAGTTTAATTCGCTCAAAATGCAAATCCACAAGGCTTTGTGTGTTGTTCAAGCGAATACTTTTTGAGGTGGATCAATCCGTGAAGCACTGTTAACTCTAGCTTTTGCCTTTAAAATCTCCTATAGCGCTGCTATATACAACATATGTCGCAAAGTATATATCCTCATAGGAATCAAAATCCTCATCAGGATCTTCCCAACCGGGTTGGTCTCGAAATGTGTGCAGCTCGTCCGGAAGATTAAAGAATCGGAGGAAACTTATGAGGCTGCTTCAAACAAACATCAAGCGTTTCGATTTATTGAATATCTTCAATAAATTTGTTGGCTCCATTGTGCGCTCGCGCAAAATGGCTTTTGTAGAATCCTCGTTGTCGAGATTAGAGGACGGCTCTATACGATTCACGTATCTATAGATCGCCCTATTCAATGAGAAGTAACTCAATATGTCCCGAAAGCAAACGTGTAGCTGAGATCCGGCTCAAAGGACCAAAAATATGTTAAGAAATGAATTACACCGGGAGTGACAGTATTTTATGTATTTTACTTCCTTTCACCGAACATATGAGTAAGAATGTTCTTCGCCTTGCGGTGCCAAAAGTGTGACTGATTGCGCAGAGCTGATGGAGTGGCAAAAATGGCCAGCGTGGCAGTCAATGAGATATAAGAACAGTTAGTTTTAGTTTGAATGGAAAAGAGTTAAACCTTAAGCTTAAGCTACGCTTGACCTAGAAGCAGAAACTAATAATGGGTGTCTCTTTCACGAACAACTTTTGCGATCATTAGAAAAGGTTATTCGTAATTTGTTTAAAACATATTTTGTGTCTACCTGTAATCTGAGCGAGATATATCGGTTTTATCGATTTTCCACGCCCCAGTGGGCGTACCCAAAACATTTTTTGTGCGATCTTTAGAGAAGGTCATTAGCAATGTAATATCTACCAAAAATGTACGTCTCTACCTATTACACTGAGGGAGATACATTG
This sequence comes from Drosophila colorata, assembly GCA_035041545.1. NCBI lineage: Eukaryota > Metazoa > Arthropoda > Insecta > Diptera > Drosophilidae > Drosophila > Drosophila colorata. The sequence continues at coordinate 199,693 of JAWNLD010000597.1, read as the reverse complement.
ATTTTTTATGCGATTTTTAGAAGAGGTCATTAGTAATCTGTCTGAAAAAATGTTTGTCTCTCGCAATGAAACTGAGGGCCATGCATCAATCTTATCGAAATGCCACCCCTCGTGAGCGGAAATTCTTTTTCCGGTCTTTAAAGTAGGTGATCAGTAATTTTCCTTTCAAATTTTGGGAATCTAGCGCTAAAACTGATAGATATATAGATTTTCGCAATTTGTGGAAGTGGGTGTGAAAGTGGCTGTACAATTTTTTCCCGATCTTTAAAGGTATCTACCAGTATCTATCTTTCAAATTTGGGAAGTCTTGCTTTTGAGTGAGGGATATAGGCTTTCGCGATTTGTGGGGGCGAGCTGGCTGGAAAGCATTATAGTGGAATATCAAGTCTCCATTTTTGGGGGAGGTTACCAGCATACTACATACCAGGTGTGGTAACACTAGCTTTACAATTGTGGGAAATATACACGTGCCACCGATTTTCTCTTTTAGGTATATTGAGTTGTACGATGGGGGGCTGGAGGAGGTGAGGCCGGAAAATGATATTCTGTGATATTTGGCTGAGCTTTCCAGAAATATATTCTCCAAATATGGTGACTCTAGCTCAAAGCTGTGGGAGATATAGGCACTTCCGATTTCTTTGCTGGCGGGGCGCTGGGAGGCGTTTTAGTCGGCGTGGTCGCAACCTTTGGAGGAGGTCATCAGCAATCTACGTACCAAATTTGGCGACCGTAGCACTAAAATTGTGGGAAATATTTACCTTTTTTTTGATTTGTGATTTGAGGTATATCGACATGTTATCGAAATGCCAGCCTCCTAGTGGGCGTGGCACAAAGATCTTAACACTTTGTCTGACGCAGACAACTACAAGTATATATTCCAGCTTCAATAGCGCCGAAAAAGATGCGTTCATCCGGACAGACAGACGGACAGCATGACGGACATTCCACAAACCCAAAATACTAGTTTCACTTCGTGAACGAGTATTAAAACTGACTGTCAGCACTGGTTATTTTAGCAACGCCAACGAATGAATGTTTAATTTAAGAGCTTGTAGACTAATCAAGGATTATCTTGCAAAAACGAATTATCCCAGATATGTGGCATATACCAAAAGTAACGGACACTCAATGCCTACAACATATTAAACATTTTACAAATCTTTGGAGCCGTTTACTTCCAAATTATCAATATGTGAAATTTAAATTTTTTTCACCTGTAATTTTATACCTGCGTACTTACTCTTAAAATACCTTTCAAACAATATATGGAACATACCTGCATCTTCTGTGGTTTGGAAACTTTCGGGTTCTGAGGATACTGATCATCCTACTCTTGAGGTGGTACTGTTGGTTTGTAAAACTCAAAATTTACATTCGACAACGCCTCATAAGCCCCGCCGTTGCTTTCGCAAAGGAAACTTTGCCCTGCTTAATCAACTTATTTATGCAACCGATTGGTCCATTCTTTATGACGCGGTTGATATAGATATTGCTACTAAGATCTTTTATAAAATTCTATGCTCACTTCTAGATGTCTGCAATCCTAATTGCATCCCTCACATTGATTTGGCAAAACCACCGTGGTTTACTCCCAGACTTTCAAACTTTAAAAACATTAAATCTAAGTGTTTTAAAAAGTTTAAAAAGTCTGGTTTAATTTCTGACTTGTCGAAGTATTCCACAGTCAAGTCAAACATTTTTATTCATAATTCTCAGTGGTATGAAAATTATATTGCTCGTTGCAAAAGACAATTCAATCAAGACCCTAAGCAATTTTACAGTTTTGTAAATTCGAAGCGCAAATTTTCTTGATTGTCTTCTTCATTTTTTCTAGCGATAGAAAAAGCAAGCAATCATTCTGTTGCATCTGATCTCTTTGCCAACTTCTTTCAGTCAACCTATTCCGCAGTCTCCTCTGTTAATATGCCTTATCCTTACCACATTGTTCCTTCTAATTCTATCTTTATGCCTATCATTGCCTATACCTCCCTTCTTTCTGCTAAATAAATAAATCTTTAAAAACTTCTTACTCATCTGGGCCAGACAACATTCCTAGCTGTCTACTCAAAGAGTGTAGTGCTTCTCTTCTTTGCCCATTGCTAAAGCTTTTTAATCCATCCCTTGAATCTGCTGTTTTTCCATCTCTTTGGAAAGAATCGTTTATCATTCCGCTCCACAAAAGGTGGTAGGTCTGATATAACAAACTATAGGGGCATTGCAAAACTATCTGCTATACCTAAATTATTTGAAAAAATAATTACTTCCACTTTGCATGCGTTGGAGTTCTCTTTGATTCAAAGCTGAACTTAAACTTTCACATATCCTGTATTGTAAACGAGGCTTAAGCTGTTCTTGGGTTTATTAAACGTTAGTCGAAGGAGTTCAACGATCACAACGAAACTTCTTTACATTTCACTTGTCCGCCCCATCCTGGAATACTGCTCGTGTATCTAGTGTCCGCAGTATACAATCCACCAGGATCGTATTGAGTCCGTCCAGAAGCAATTTTTGCTCTTTGCTTTACGTGGCTTAAACTGGGATCCCAATCTTCGTCTGCCATCGTACTCCAGCAGACTTTTACTCCTTAATCTTCCGTCTCTAACTAACCGTAGAACAATCCTTGGTGTTGTTTTCCTACATTATTTGATTATTGGCGCTTGAACTTCTCTATTTCCTTTCGACCTACTAGAAACTATTACCCCTTATTTCTGCCTACATGCACGACAGACTATGCTTTGCACAATTGTGTATTTCGTGTATTATGCCTGCAATATAATAGCCTATACCACGTGTTCTCCTCAGAACTCTCTCTTCCACTAATAAAATTGTTGCTTTCAGGATACCTTAGGGAAATCACTGACCACCCTCAGCTGTGAGCAGGGGCATAGCTTGCCGAACGGGTTAAAAAATACCCCCATCGGGTCAGTGATTTTCCATCTCTGTCTCTTTCCTTTCTTCTTTCTATCAAAGACTAATAATTATTCTTATTAATATTGTTTCTTTCACTTTTCCTGAATATTTTGTATGTAATTTAAATTAAATTTATATTTCCACTACTAACGCCTTCCTATTTAGATGTAGGTTCTAATAACATCACCGGGGCATAGCTGGCCGGACTGGCAAATAAAATACCTCTACCATGTCGGTGATGTTATTAGAAGTCTTTGTAATTCGTTAGGCTTTTAGTTTTTAATATTTATATGTATATATTTATATTTTATGTATTGTATGTATGTATTAAACAATACCTTTCGATCGGTATATAGCTCGATCTGATCGGAGTATCATAGTAAAACTTCAAAAGTCTGCGTATGTATTGCTAGCTGTTTTTGCACACTCTGTTGTGCTTCGCCTCTAGCGCAGACTACCGCCCGCACTGACATTTTTATACCCCGAACATATTAAAAATGCGTAAGAGGAGAATACTGGTTTTGTGCAAAAATATGTAACAGTATATTCTTGATCAGGACGACGAGCTGAATCGATTTAACAATGTCCGTCTGTTTGTCCGTCCGTCTGTCCGGCTATCTGAACGCAGCTATCTCGAAAACTACAAAAGCCATACTCAGAACAAGTTTATCATTTTTTTCGACCACAAAACCACTAAATTCAGTTTATTATGTTTTCGTAAAGTAGACGCAGATCTGGAATATTTCCGATTTTGGATACCTCTCCCATTCGCCTCATATATAAAAAACGTAACTCAAGTTCTACATACGCTTTGGTTTGGACATTATTTCTTTTGTTTAGCCAAGAAAATTTCAAAACGATCATACTATAAGTTTAGAAATTATGCAAGAATTCATTTTCCATGGTGGGGGCCAAGCGCAGCTGCTGAGAGCAATATGCGCTGCAAGCGACGTGTTTGTGTGGTTTTGTGTATGAATGCAAAGGTCTTCACATGCATATAATGATAGCCATCTTACTTGTTTTAATAATATGAAATAATTTTCATGAGTGTTAATTATTGCTATAATACCTTCAAAAGTTTCTAATTCTGTTAAATGAAAAAATTGTTTTTAACTTATTCCGTTGCCAAGAATATCAATATTTCCGTAATGTGTTATATTGGTTTTTCCTCCTATTGACTAGGCTGCAAAACTTATTTCATTCGGAAATTGTACCCAAAGGGTGCAGGTTATACATAATTCCTATTTAATCCGGTGTCTTCTAAAAATTGTACGGTTTTTTCATTCCTCATTACTTTTTATATTCATCGGCGATTGCGTATTCCATTTAATCGTTAATATCTAGTTCTCCTTCATACTTCTGTTCGTCCTCCACGGCAAGCTCGGTATTAAAAACCCTATGTTGTTTGTTAGGTTGATGTGTGGACTGAGAGAGTTGACGTTTCATCTGCTGTGGATCCTGATTGGCATATCAATTTTGTTGTATAATTTATCTAAAACTCTGCGCAAAAGTTGGATTTTGATAGTAGTTTGTGGCCTATTCTGATAATTAACGCGCGTTTGAATAGAAGTATCTAGTTTCATTGGTGCATGTAAAGGTTGACGACTTGTCGGTAATAGTTGGGAATTATGGTTGTTGTTATAGAAATCTAGGATTTTCCTGCCCAAAGCGAGCTAATTCTGGGAACAAATTTTGGTTAAGGACTGGTGGTGAGGTACTTGTTTCCCTCCATTATTAAAATGAGTTGGGTGTGGATCTCGTCTAACGTTATACGACAAGGTGTTATGCTTAGTTAGCCTGATTAGCCCTGTGGCGTAAACGTGCTCTCGTTTGCAACAATCCATAGATAATCATCGTAGACATCGACTACCAAGGTTCTGGGCGAATGGCGAGAGAAGAGAAGAAAAAAATATACGATCAGCATCGGCAGAAATAGACTCTAAGCTAACAAAATATTCTAAGTTGATGATGATACAAAGCAATTAAAATATACCTTTGGTGTCGCATATCATCATATCGCAATTGAACCACTCCGCTCGGATTGTTTAATTTTTGTCACATGACCTTTGGCCTGCACAACGCAACGCAGACTTTTCAACGGTTCATGCATAATGTGTTACGTGACCTATAATTTGTATTTATATACATTGACGATATAGCCGTCGCCTCTTCCAGCATGGAAGAACGCAATCAACATTTGCGAACGATTTTGAAGCGACACTGCGACAATAACTTGACAATCAACACCAGCAAATGCCAAGACAAAGGTGGAATTTCTGGGCCACGAAATCAACGCCAACGAACTTGACCATTAGAAACACGAGTTTCAGCCATTCGGAATTTCAGACAACCCGAAACAGCACGTCAATTGAAAAGTTTCTCGGCATGATTAACTACAGCGTACAGTCAAGTATAGCTGCATTCTTTGATTAAATGCAATAAGCAAAATGACAATACTCCAATCGTGTGAACTGAGGATGGATTAAGTGGCCAGCGCCACATAACTAACTTTTCTTACGCCAACAGCAACTTTATCGCTAAGCACAGATGCTTCAGACAGCGCCAACTTGTCGATGGCAACCTTCAACCGTTCAAATTTTTTTCAAAAAAGTTTTACTAAATCCAGCGCATGGAACCTACGATCGCGAGTTGCTAGCAATACCTGGCTATACAACACTTCCAATACATTTTGGAATTGCGGCAATTTACGGTATGTACGGATCAAAAGCCACTGATCTCTGCATTCTCACAAAAATTGGGGAGCACACCGCCAAGACGATAAAGACACTTGGATTTCAGAAGCCAATTCACAACTAACATCTGTCATGTATCTGGCCTAGACAACGAGGTTGCAGACTCACTCCCACGTATCAACACCATCACCGACATTGATTACGAGACGACCGCACTTTCCCAGTGATCAGGTCCAGAATTGCGGTGTCTGCTTAAAAACACCGACACTACTTTGCATCTAGAAAAAAGTAACCATACTGAACACTTCATTACTTCTCTACTGTGATACCAACGAGAAAAGAATTCACCTGTTCGGGGCCTGTACGCAAGAAGATAATGCAAAGACTTTATAACTTGGCTCTTCCAAGTCGCAGAGCGACGCAACGATTAACTTCAGATCGATTTAATTGGCCGTCAATGGCAAAAGACGTCGGCAGTTTCGTGCGCACGTGAACACAATGCCTGCGTTCAAAGGTGCTACAACCACGAAATCAACGCCAACGAACTTTGACCATTAGAAACACGAGTTTCAGCCATTCGGAATTTCAGACAACCGGAAACAGCACGTCAATTGAAAAAGTTTCTCGGCATGATTAATTACAGCGTACAGTCAAGTATAGCTGCATTCTTTGATTAAATGCAATAAGCAAAATGACAATACTCCAATCGTGTGAACTGAGGATGGATTAAGTGGCCAGCGCCACATAACTAACTTTTCTTACCCCAACAGCAACTTTATCGCTAAGCACAGATGCTTCAGACAGCGCCAACTTGTCGATGGCAACCTTCAACCGTTCAAATTTTTTTCAAAAAAGTTTTACTAAATCCAGCGCATGGAACCTACGATCGCGAGTTGCTAGCAATACCTGGCTATACAACACTTCCAATACATTTTGGAATTGCGGCAATTTACGGTATGTACGGATCAAAAGCCACTGATCTCTGCATTCTCACAAAAATTGGGGAGCACACCGCCAAGACGATAAAGACACTTGGATTTCAGAAGCCAATTCACAACTAACATCTGTCATGTATCTGGCCTAGACAATGAGGTTGCAGACTCACTCCCACGTATCAACACCATCACCGACATTGATTACGAGACGACCGCACTTTCCCAGTGATCAGGTCCAGAATTGCAGTGTCTGCTTAAAAACACCGACACTACTTTGCATCTAGAAAAAAGTAACCATACTGAACACTTCATTACTTCTCTACTGTGATACCAACGAGAAAAGAATTCACCTGTTCGGGGCCTGTACGCAAGAAGATAATGCAAAGACTTTATAACTTGGCTCTTCCAAGTCGCAGAGCGACGCAACGATTAACTTCAGATCGATTTAATTGGCCGTCAATGGCAAAAGACGTCGGCAGTTTCGTGCGCACGTGAACACAATGCCTGCGTTCAAAGGTGCTACAACAAATCAACAGCGGGGAGCTACGGTCCAATTGATCTGCGTTTTGACCACATCAACATATATCATATCATTGGACCATTACCACTCTCACGTGGTTCTCAAGTTGAGCCACGGCAATTCCGATCCCGGACATGTCAGCAGAAATTGTTGGCTTTGTTAAATGGTTGGATATAATCGTTTGGGATTCCATTGCGTATCACCACCGATCTGAGACAACAGTTCGAATCTGCGATCTTTTCTGGATTAACGCGCATCTTAGGCATTAAACATATATACGACAGCCTACCATCCACAGGCAAACGGTTTGCTAAGGTGGCATATGACCAACGACTGGTGCGATGTGTTGCCATTAGTCTTTCTTTTATAACGCGCCACAGGGAAAGAAGAGTTAGGTGCAAACGCAGCAAAAATGCTTTTCGGCTCCCAACTACGCATTCCTGGTGAATTCGTTACTTCCAGTAACAACCATCCAAACGAGACGGAGTTTATAAAGAACAGGATGGAATATCTCAGGCCCACCAGTACGTACTGCCATGGTCCAAAAAAAAAAACATTCCTTTAACCAGAACTGAACTCAATTGACCGTCTGAAAGCAAAACGAAGTCTTCGTCCGCCGCTGCCATAAATCCCGACATAACGATGACATCTCCAACTGAACCTTCTACTTCAGCGAAGCCCGCTCGGAATACCACTACTACGAAGAACACAGGACGAACCGTCCGGTTCTCATCACGCAACCGATAGAGTCCTATGGCGTAAACGTTCTTTTGGTTGAAACAATCCATAGATAATCGTCGTAGACATCGACTACCAAAGTTCTGGGCGAATGGCGAGAGAAGAGAAGAAAATACATTCGATCAGGGCCGGCAGAAATATACCCTAAGCCAACAAAATATTCTAAGTTTGTGATCTGTACAAAGCAATAAAAATATAACTTTCATGTCTCACACTAAAAATTAATTTCCTGCATTCCGACTTAGACTTTTTTCCGCACAGCTTAGGCGAGCTCAGCTATAAACACGCAGAACGATTTCGCCAACAATTAAAATCTATGGAGAGACGTAATCAGGGTTTGTGGAATTAGAACTTGATGAGCAATCACAAGTGGGGTATCATACGAGAATTTATTTCTAATACCGTAAGCAGAAAGACACAACCATTTTTTAAATACCGAATATGTTACCTTCCCAATACATGAAAACTCAAAAAACTCAAAAAACATGAAACATCTTGCCGACGATACTCGAACTTTTGAAGATTTTCAACGGTGTTCAGATCATATCTAGTGACATACCGATCGCAAGGAATCGCTTAAACTAGAAGAAAAACTTATCCAAAATGTGATAGCTCATCTGGTTCATGATATATATAGCTGTAAACGATTCGGGAAAAGTTCGTTCAATAGTTATTAAGAAAATACATTTGTGTGTTTCCGAAAAGTTGATGTTAATTTCGTTATAAATTGTCGAGTATGAAGCTTTAAAGAACTTTGTGGGCTTGTTCCCTATCATGAACGAAGAAACTTTTGTTCTATGACTATTGGAAAAATCCTCTAGTTTGGCACTCTCACGTTTTTGTTCATAGTTTCGCAGGTAAAAAGTTACATGTGAAAATCAATTGCACATTTTGATAGTTTAAAAGAAAACGGCGCCGGCGATTATGATAAATGTTTAAAATATTGTAGGCATTGAGTTTCCGCAACTTTTAGTATGTGCCACATATCTAGGATAATTCCTTTTTGCAAGATATTCCTTGTTTGTAACAAGCAGAAGGAGGCATCTCCGACTCCATAAAGTATATACATTCTTGATCAGGATCAACAGCCGAGTCGATCTAGCTATGTCCGTCTGTCTGTCCGCCCTTCCGTCCGTTTGTATAACCGCGTTGATCTCGGAAACTAAAAGAGCTAGAGACTTCAACTTTTCCACAATAGACTCGTCCATGGCACGCGCACATCAAGTTTATGTTAAATGTTCGATAGCCCACGCCGTTTTCGTAAAATCGATAAAAATTTACAAAGACCTCTAACTTTGAAAGCTTTTTTGCTAGATTATGAGACCTAGGATCAAAATTTGGTTCGAATATGAAAATTTGTATATACTTTAGCACTTGGAGAATATATTGCAATTGGATTCCATGCGCAGCAAGTGCTGCTATGTGATCTGAGGGTTAAAGTTTGGGGTTTAAGTTCGAGTATACCATACGCAGACCAACGCTATTTTAAATTATCGATCGATCGAATTATCAGACGCGAGTTCGAATCTCGCTGTGACAACGGAGTTTTTGTACTGTTTATTTACATTTTTATTTTATTTTATTTTATTTTTTATTTTTATTTTTTTTACTTAACACACTATTGGCCTGAGTGCAACTTAATGCTAGGACATCGGCGATTTGAAATATTCTGGTGCAACAAAATGGGGAAAATTGTTATTTGGTATGCACATTAAAAAAAAGCTTTCGCAGATCAACCACAACCAACATTTAAAAGATATAGTTTCCTATGTTGTGACAATTAATTAAGAATTATCACAACTACTGCATACTCACATTTGTCTGCAAATATGAATATTTAAAAAAATATTATATTAGATTTTATTTATTTTCATTTTGTTTTACTAAGTGGAGTCGTGTGCATGAATGCAGAGTGGTTTAATTAAAGGCATGTAACGACAGCTCGGCGCTGGGTTCAGGGTATCTCCTAGTCGGGGACTACTGACTAGAGCCATCTTACTTGTTATACCCTGAACCCATTGAAAATGGGTAAAAAGGGTATAATGGTTTTGTGCTAATGTATGAATAGGCAGAAGGACGCATCTCCGACCCCATGAAGTATATATATGCATGATCAGGACGACGAGCTGAGTCTATTTAGCTATGTCCGCCTGTCCGTCCGTCTGTATGAACGCAGCGCTCTCGGAAACTACCAAAGCTAGAGACCTAAATTAAACGCCTATAGATTCTCCTAATCCATATGCAGTACAAGTTTATCATTTTTTTTTTCTATATCTTGCTCCGTTTGATTTAAGGTTGTGCCACAAAACGTAAACAAACATTCCAATGGTTTATTTTACTATTCACAATTTAAATTTTTTGTGAAAAATTTCAAAAAAACGTTGAAAATTTGCTTTGCTGTATATTTTATAATATTTATTATATATATATTAAATCAGAATCGGATCTGATTTAACTTTGAATATCTATGTTCCCAGATAACTTTCTGATATCGGACTGACCACTCTGTCGTTTTGTTTTGATTTTAAATGGGACAGCTGATTTTTGATGAATTCCAAATTATAAACAAATAGTTGGGCCTTCGGCACATTATGCAAAAGTCTCCAGTGTCTGTGTACCGAAAAATAACTTTTTGCGATGTGCCGAATGGCCAACTATTTTATTATAATTTGGAATTGATCATATATTAAATTGAATATCCTTCGTCACAAAATTTGATATCAGAAATTTTTTGCAGCTAGAATGTGCTTTCGCCCCACGATTGAGAGAGCCTAGGATATGCAAAGACTTCTGAACTCTTAAAATAGTGACATCACTATAACGGAAATTTGTGTGCGCGCGGCGCGCATTTATGAAAATGTCGACAATTTCGCTCGTAAAATAGTATAACGACTAAAGTAGTCTAGCTATCATAATGAAACTTGGCATATATCCGTGTTATTAGTGTATATATAAAAATTGTCCCGATTGGACCACTATATAATATAGCTGCCACACGAATAATCGAATGACAACTCATTGTTTTTAAAGATGTTTTGATATAATTACAAATTTTGGGCTTAATAATGACCCTAGTGGTATCCAAAAACTTAAAATCATCGGACTTTAGCTTTACATGGATTCTATATGAGTATCAACGCAATGTAAACAAAGCACAAACCAATATTGTGACGTCACGGTCTCTTAAATAGCGCTCTTTCGTTTCGGCGCCGAATAACGGTACGTTTCTTTGCATAACCTTTAATTCTCTCAATCGTGCTTTCGCCCCTAGATCGTTACCTCGTGTCTTTTTTTTTGTGTTTTTATATCAAAAATTTTTAGATTACTTTTGACAGTTTTACTTTGTCAAAAGGTGCTTAGTTTTCATATTTATTAATATACCCCATTACCATGATCAAGAGTCGATTCCATATTATTTGGTTAATAACAAAACCAGAGCACATAGTCCCGACCTTTAATCTTAGCTAAACGCTGCCTTACCTGCGCTTCTTCCATACTTTTTTCTGAAAACTATCGTTCATATATTTTGAGGATAAAGAAGAGTATCAACATTCACATTTTATATCGATAAGCATGTTGGGAAGACGCCATTCTCAATTACAGATTGATATGGTAAGGCGTACGCTGTACCATGTATTTTCCAGCAAGAATTTATAATTTTTAATTCCGTCAACTGGTTTTGATAAAATTTTTATTTGATTTCATCTTTTGGTAAACATACACTACCGGCTGTTCCATACAAAATCAAAACAAAGTGGCACAGTGGCCAGTCCGCTATCAGAAAGTTATCTGGGAACATAGATATTCAAAGTGAATTTAGATCCGATGCAGATCAAAAATATAAATAATAAATATTAAAAAATATGCAGCAAAACGAATTTTTAACTATTTTTGAAATTTTTCATATACAATTTAAACTTGTATAAGTAAAATAAACCATTGGAATGTTTGTTAACGTTTTACTGCACAACCTTAAAACAAAGTCAGCTGTTCGTGCCAAATTTCAAACAGAATAAATGTTTGACTAAATCAAAATCTTTTCCGTCAACTGATTTCCAATTTTTTTTAGTGAATCAAAATCAGTTGACGCAATCCGTCAATACAGTTATGCACGAAGAGACAGCTCAATTCATTTAAATTGTCAAACATCAAATACAAAAAAACTGACTGGCAACAATGGTTATTTTTCCAACGTAAACGTCTGAACTTCTAACTTAAAATTGTAGGATATGTCCACTAAAGAGGAATGTCTTACAAAAACGAATTATCTCAGATATGTGGCATATAGGAAAAGTTGCAGAATCTCAATACCTACAACATATTAAACATTAATCAAAATCGTAGCTGCCGTTTTCTTTAAAATGATCAAAATGTGCAATTAAAAACTTTTTTCACCTGTAACTTTTTTTCTGCGTATCTCTAAGAACAAAACTGCCAAGGTACGCCTAAAAGCTATTGAAAATACCTTTCAAACAATATATAGAACATACTTGTATCTTCTATGGTTTGGGGGGTGTCAATTTTAGCGGATTTTAGCGCTTTCCCGCGAATCTAGGGGGTTTTTCCAAAAGTCGTAGAACAAACGTGTCTTGGTTCATAATAGGGAAAATGTCCACAAAGTTCCATAAAGCCATCTCAACGTTGTCATACGTCAAAATTTATACCGAAATTAACATCAACCTTTCGGAAACACACAAAAAATGTATTTTCTTAATAACTATTGATCGAGTTATCGGATTTGATTTCGACGCGTATTCGAAACAGAAATTTTTAGATATCTGAACGAATTTCTGAAAGCCCCCGGTAATTCTTCGTTATGGTCACCCTAGGTAAAGAGCGTCCAAATAAATTGGGGTTTGTGTTAATCTTATTTAGTTTCTTACGAGGATTCCATTTCCGGCGATGGATTTTGACTTTATTGCGTGGTTTATTAAATATATGTAACACGTCTTGTGGTTTCGGGGGCAACCGCAGCTAGCTCAGTGTTCCCAGTGCTGGGTAACCTCAACCCTGCCCCTAGACGGTACAAAATTCCAAAACGACACAACCTTCACAATACTACACATGAACGTACCTACATACACACAAATGATCGGACGAGTTGGTAGGCCCGGTGTTCTCGGCCACGACGTACCCGCCCTTCGTGCAACGGCTATTTAAATTCGAATGCCATTGCCCTTAAATTGGAACTGACGGCCGACTTATTCCATGGCCTCGGTGATTCCCCCCCCCCCCCCCCCCCCCCCCCCCGCACGCTTACTCACACATCATGTTGGATTCGCTCACAAGTACAATTTAATAAATAAACATTTCTTTTCTTATGCTAGTTGAACAGGTTGGCCACTAGATGGCTGTGCTTAATGTTTGGTTGGCGTTTAAAATTTAAGCGTGTATATTTACAAATCGAACAGGTGCGAAATTCTGCCAAATATAAATTCAGAGAAGGAGTAGATTGATGCCACTTTAAATTGGGCACGGCGCAGATATGCTGTCGCTTAACGTTCCCTCAATCCCTATCCTACCCTATCGGAGCTCCAATAAAAGTAAAAAGAGGTGGGGGTCGATCAATAGAAGACAAGTACTTCTGCCTCGCACTGTGCCAATGTGGGCAAATTTGGCAAAATCCGAGTGCCGGATTTAACAATGGAAAAATTATGGAATAAATAAGTTAATAAATAAACTCATAAATATATAAATAAAGGACAATAGGACAATAAATTCATAAACAGATAAATAATCAAATAAATAGGACTGCAAATTAATAAATAAATAAATAGATAATTAAATAGGCAACTTTTTTACATCTAAGTTGACAGGCGTGTAACAATTACATGGGCTTACAAGCGCCGCTCGTTTGGCCCTCTTGGTCGCCGCGAAAAAGATTTTATGGACGTGCTACGGTTTGGGCCACTAATATGCTCGCATATGTGATTTACGTAGCCGCGATATGGGCGACTGATCTGCGGCTGCTATGACGACAGGAGCCGCGGCAGATCGTTGCGGTGTCGGCTCTAGTTGGAACACACTCCCTCAGTTTTTTGGACGGACGCAGAGAGATAAGATTAGGGCGGTTCCATTCAATAAGAACATCAGCGCATGAAGGCTGTATGTGTCCTCCAAGGCAATATTGGGCCGCAACAGAATGAAAATAAATGAAGCCTCAAAATTAAAACTGCGGCGTGACCTGTTGTTGGCCACCTGTTGGAAACTTTTTCCTCTTCTTTTTCCACACTTACGCCGAACTTTAATCAAGACAGCACTCTTTATGCGGGGTCTGTGCGCCTGTGCATAAGTCTGAATTCAAAAATAGCCTGTTCTTGCCACACTTCGAAAATTCCCATTGTGCCGTTCCGCCAAAAAAACGTGTTGTCGCCTCTTTCTTTTAAGCTGCCTGTCATCTCCTCGGCAGTCCCCACCGTCTGTCTCTCTGGTCACTCTGGTATTCGGCCCTGCCATCTTACGCTATCGTCATGCGATGAACAGGGCTGCTCCCCTCGAAAAATTTCCCCACCAGGGTCGCTTTTGTCACCGATAATTCCATGGCGCGATAGTCAAATGCAACACCACACGGCAAATTGGAGTTATGCACCGCCACGAACGGTTAAAATTGCGGTGCGCATTTGTTGAATACGTTCGCCCGGATGCCCCATCATAACGGAACGCCCAACGTAGGCCACACCCATCTGACCTCCTCTCTACACCCTCAGATCTTTTGCATGGACAACACCCAACGATCTTCCGGCTCCATCTTCCACCTCATAGGCATTGTTTCCGACGGCCCTGACGACCCGAAACTTGCGAAACTTCCTGGCGAATTTGGCATTGAAAGCCTTGCTGAAGTCACTCAGTACGAAGTTTCGCCTGTACACTTCTTGGCCTGGCGTCGCGGGAAACTTGCGCGCACGCTTGTCGTACTGTTGTCGACTGCGCTCGAATGCTTTGTGTAGGTTTTGTTTTGCAAAGTGGACAGCATTGCGGATCGCTACCTCGATTTCGGGCAGAAATGATCCCACTCCCGATGGTCTTGATCCAGATATGAACGGATCGCCGCCAACACTGTGCGATTGACGCGCTCAGCTGCATTGCTTTTGGGAGAATATATGGCTGTTTTCAAGTGACCGATCATGTTCTCGAACTTCTTTGACACGAACTGTCGGCCGTTGTCTGAGTGGATCGTCTCAGGGACATCGAATTTAAAAAAATCTCGTGCACCAGGAATTCAACTACGTTGTCTGCCGTGGCATCTTTCATGGCCTTCAGGAACGTAAATTTCGAAAAGTGATCGACGACTACGAATATCCAGGCGTGACCCCTCTTCGACCGCGGATACTTTCCGAGAAAATCAATATATATTTTCTGGAAGGGCCGTTCCGTCTTCACCTCGTGCCCTATCGAAACTTGCATCCGGTGGTTCGGCGCTTTCGTCTCCTTGCATACCTCGCATCTGCCTACGTATTCTCGCACTTGAGCTGCCATGTGGGGCCAGTAGAATTGCCTTCTCAGCAAATGGAGCGTTTTTGCCACGCCTCCATGAGATGCCTTCGCGTCTACATGAGCCTGCTCTATCAGCGTCGAACCTAGCACCTCTGGCACCCACAGCTTCCACAGTGTGCCCTCGACTTCATCTTCCAGCTTTTCGAACCCCGTCCGTTTGTACAAAAGTCCCTCTTGTATCTGTAAATCTGGTAGTCGATCCTGATTCTTCCGCACCTCTTCCAAGATCTCTCGATACTCATCCGACTCAAACGCTACTGTCTGTATCCCCAGCAACTGCTCTAAATCCAGCGACACTTCGGCGACACTGCGTGACAAAGTGTCAGCAACAACATTGTCCGCCCCTTTCCTGTGCTCGATCTGTAAGTCGAAGTGCTGCAGGCGTAGAGACCATCTAGCTAATCGACCGTCCAAATCTCACAATGACATGAGCCATTTGAGGCTGGCGTGATCGGTGATTACCGTGAATGGCATCATTTCGATGTACGGCCTGAACTTTTGGACAGCCAATACACATTCATTCTTTCATTCTTTCTCCGTCACCGAGTAATTGACCTGGTGTTTATCCATCTTGGCGGAGAAGAACGCTATTGGCCTTTCGTTGGCCTCGACATCGATTTGGAACAGTACCGCCCCAACTCCGAAATGAGATGCATCGCACTGCACATAAAACCTACGCGAGAAGTCAGCGTGAACCAATACAGGAGCGGATGTAAGCGCCCCTTTTAATTCACGCACGGCTTTCGCTGCTTCAGGACTCAGATGGAATTTCCCTCTCGGACTCCCTTTCAGTACCTCCGTAAGTGGTGCTGCTATTACCGCAAAGTTTCTGATGAACCGGCGGTACCATCCCTCGGTTCCCAGAAAACTGCGCACTTCTTTGACGAATCGAGGTTCCGGGATTCGCCGAATTGCTGCTACGCGGTCAGGGTCGGTTCGTAAGGTCCCTTCGCCTACTATAAATCCGAAATACTTGAGATTCTTAAAGCAGAACTTGGATTTTTTTAGCCCGATCGTCAAGTTCGCCTCCCGCAGACTTTGTGCCACCAGCCTTAAGTATTTTAAGTGCGTCCGGAGCTATAATCAAAAGATCGTCCAGATAAACGAACACGTTTGACCTGAGCTGCGTGGGGATTACCTTATCCATTAGGCGGCATAGTCGCTGAGCGGCATTACAAAGTCCGAAGGGCATTATGACAAATTGATAGAGCGGGCGCCCTGGCGCTGTAAAGGCTGTGTATGCTTTGCTGCCTTCCTCCAACTCAATTTGCCAGAATGCGAACTTGAGGTCAACACTAGAAATATAAAAAGTCTGATCGATCCGCGAAAGTATACAATCGATGCATGGACGTGGATAGGCATCTAGCACGGTAGCAACGTTGAGCTTGCGCGCATCTAAGCAGAAACAATTTTTATCCGGCCTTCGCACAATTGTAGTGCGGTTACTCCACGGACTATTACTGACTTCGATGACTGCCAAGGCCAACATCTTGTCTACCTCGTCCCAGACAACGGCCTGCATCGCCGGAGATAGCGGGTAATGGAGGTCTTTTACCGGTGTCGTCCCTTCGATCATCTCTATCCTATGCGTTTCCACAGTCGTCTTCCCAAGTCCTACCTTTTCAAAAGCCAAAAGCTCTTCTTTAACTGAGTCCAGCCGACTTTTCTCATCGCTTTCCAGGTCCCAAGCCTCTAATTCCTGTTCTTTTTCCTCAATGTAATGCTCTATTTCCTCAACTATGTTTGATTCCATTGCGATCGATTCTATGGAAGCGTTCGGCTTGTCTGACCCTACAACGTCAGGGGCTTATTCGAAGGCACGCCAGAAATCGATTCCAAGATATGCCTGCTGTTCCAAGTACGGGCAGATGTAGAACGTCCTTGTCTCCTCCCTGTCCTTATACCCAACTTTTGCCCGTACTCGGCCCATAATGGATCGATCCTCGCCCGACGCCGTTCGCACCCTGGACACGTATCGCTCTATCGGTACCCCGATCTCGGCTAAAAACTCGCGAGAGCCACGCCCTAGGAGACTTACTGAGGCCCCTGTGTCCAAGAGTCCAGCAATACGTTCGCCTTCGATGCTGACCTCCGCAAATACTCTCGAATCGAGTTTTTCCCCTCTTTTGACAGACTCAACCACTTTTCTTCTCACCGAGCGTCGTTTTGTGAATCGGTCGCGTGACTTTTTCACTTTTCAAGTGACTAATCGCATCCCGTCAAGCTGCCGTGCCTCAAAAATCTTATTTCTAGCTAACCTATACGCCCTTATCCTTTCTTCGTAGGGTAGGTGCCTTATATTCTTATTTTGCATGCTGATATTAGTATTGTTTTTGCTCCCGGGCGTATCTTTTACTACTTCGCGGGACCCATTCGTGAACGCGCCTCTCCCACTCTGATCACGCCCACTCTGCCGTTTCCCGCGCACTCTAGACATTTCGGAGCTTCTAATCATAATGCCATTGCCGTCATCGCCTGGATGAAGTCATTCACAGACTCTCCAGGGAGTTGTTGTCGTTGAATTAGCTCCTGCATCCGATACACGTCATCCCAGCTATCCCTAAACCTTCCTAATAAAGCCCTACGGGGATTGTCCCAATTTATCACCGGCCGCTGCCTCACGTGTAGCCAGTACCACTCTCTGGCCCGCCCAGTTACCAGCACGTGAAAGTTTCTCAGGACCTCGTCTCAAGGACATTGGAATTGCCTCTGCAGGTACTCCAGTTTGAAGATAAAGTCTTCATCGGATCCCCGGTCGTTCGACCTGTCAAAGGACACTTCCCATTTGTCTACTTTGACCCAGGGCGGACCTGAGGGTGGTCTGGGAGTTGGTCGCCTGTGGCTTCCGTCCCTGCGATCTTCCCCTGCAGTTGTCGCCTGTCTAAACTCTCCGGCTCTCCTATTTTCCCGTAGCCTACTGTCCGGACCCGGATTACGCCAATCCCATCCTTGTCCTCCACTCAGTCCACTCGAGGTAGTCGACCTCTCTGGCTTCGGCGGTGGCCTGGGAACTGGTGTGGCGCTAGGGTGACTTTTCGGGACAGCGCCCTGATGCGCCGTGCCTGATGGCTGACTTGGGCCTATATTTTCCCTGACGGTCTCAGAAATAAACTGGCTATGACTCCCCGGTGGTGGAGTGGGTCTGGACATATCATTGATGGCCTTCATCATCTCTTGGAATCCCAACCTGATCTCCTCCCTAAATGCCTGCGCTATGCCTGATTCCATGGACTGTCTATAGGTCTCATGTGCCTGGAAAAGCGCGACATTGATGGCTGACGCTATTTCCAAGTCTATAGCGGCTCGCGGCTCTGCTGGAATATTTCGGTCTTCTGGCGGCAAATGGTAGTCAATGAGTTGTGGGTTCAACTCGCCTGGGGGTGGCGCCGGTGGGCTAGCTGGAGTCCTCGCCAATCCCACGCCCCTCGTGGCTGTGACTCCATTCTCTCCCCAAGAGTCTTCTTGCGCAACATTCCCGGTTCCTGAGCGCAACAGATAGGAATGGCTGGCTACAGAACCCGTGTTCTCTTTTTCAGTCATAATAATATCTATAATTGAACTTGGCTACCAAAAAAAACTATTTTCCTACTTAAACGCGTAAATAAATAACAAATAACTAAACACAATACCAAAACAGTAATTTACAAGAATCATACAATGTAAGGGAGAATCACCATGTGCCGGAATCGACCGTCTTTCCAACCTACGTCTTCTACCAATCCGTTCCGATCAAACAAAGAAAACAATACTACATTCAGATGAGACTAACTGATCCGATCGTCAGCTGCGCTGACGGTCCCCAGTTAGCATTTCTCCAATTTGTACGTTTCGTACCTAATTTGTTTGCCGTCTCGATATCTATCGGTAGGGTGCTGCGCATGGCTACTTAATAAATGTACCATGGATCACCCTATCACAATTGATTACCTCCGTCGACACCCAAATTAGGGGAAACACACGCAATACTTGACAAGAGACAGACTCTTATCCGTGTATGTATCCCTATCCGGATCCGAGTTTTATCGTCGTCAAGGTTGTCGCTTCCACTATTGTGCCCAGTAGCGTGAGTGACGTACTGGCATATGGACAATCTAGACGCGATACAAACATATCCTCGGTGCAATTGTCTTGTGCCATATTCACTAGACAAGTCACCTGAGGCCTATGACAAAAAACATGAATCGCAAAAAAAAAACAACAACAAAAACGCTTCAAGCTACTCCCAAGGTTATCCGCGCAATTACAAATAAAGCAAGAACTTTTGTAAGCCACGGTTTCCCATGGTCCGAAGAGTAGCCATCTGCTCTGCGAGGCTTCACCGTTTCGGTTCATTTATATATATATATATTTTTTTGAATACATCACGCGTGACACGCTGATCACAGAAACCTGTTTCAACGAACACAGCTCCAGTGATCCTGATGTTTTCAAAACTTGGGCGCCATATTTGTAACACTTCTTGTGGTTTCGGGGGGCAACCTCAGCTAGCTCAGTGTTCCCAGGGGTGGGTAACCTCAACCCTGCCCCTAGACGGTACAAAATTCCAAAACGACACAACCTTCACAATACTACACATGAACGTACCTACATACACACAAATGATCGGACGAGTTGGCAGGCCCGGTGTTCTCGGCCACGACGTACCCGCCCTTCCTGCAACGGCTATTTAAATTCGAATGCCATTGCCCTTAAATTGGAACTGACGGCCGACTTATTCCATGGCCTCGGTGATTCTCCCCCCCCCCCCCCCCCCCCCCGCACGCTTACTCACACATCATGTTGGATTCGCTCACAAGTACAATTTAATAAATAAACATTTCTTTTCTTATGCTAGTTGAACAGGTTGGCCACTAGATGGCTGTGCTTAATGTTTGGTTGGCGTTTAAAATTTAAGCGTGTATATTTACAAATCGAACAGGTGCGAAATTCTGCCAAATATAAATTCAGAGAAGGAGTAGATTGATGCCACTGTAAATTGGGCACGGCGCAGATATGCTGTCGCTTAACGTTCCCTCAATCCCTATCCTACCCTATCGGAGCTCCAATAAAAGTAAAAAGAGGTGGGGGTCGATCAATAGAAGACAAGTACTTCTGCCTCGCACTGTGCCAATGTGGGCAAATTTGGAAAATCCGAGTGCCGGATTTAACAATGGAAAAATTATGGAATAAATAAGTTAATAAATAAACTCATAAATATATAAATAAAGGACAATAGGACAATAAATTCATAAACAGATAAATAATCAAATAAATAGGACTGTAAATTAATAAATAAATAAATAGATAATTAAATAGGCAACTTTTTTTACATCTAAGTTGACAGGATTTTATGGACGTGCTACGGTTTGGGCCACTAATATGCTCGCATATGTGATTTACGTAGCCGCGATATGGGCGACTGATCTGATATTGGGCCGCAACAGAATGGAAATAAACGGGGCCTCAAAATTAAAACTGCGGCATGACCTGTTGTTGGCCACCTGTTGGAAACAAACACCAATTATAAAGCATTCAGACATTTTTCTTTTTGCACACTTACGCCGAACTTTAATCAAGACAGCACTCTTTATGCAGGGTCTGTGCGCCTGTGCATAAGTCTGCATTCGAAATTAGCCTCTTCTGGCCACACTTCGAAAATTCCCTTTGTGCCGTCCCGCCAAAAAAACTTGTTGTCGCCTATTTCTTTTAATCTGCTGGTCATCTCCTCGGCAGTCCCCACCGTCTGGTCACTCTGGTATTCGGCCCTGCCATCTTACGCTATCGTCATGCGATGAACAGGGTTGCTCCCCTCGAAAAATTTCCCCACCAGGGTCGCTTTTGTCACCGATAATTCCATGGCGCGATAGTCAAATGCAACATATAAGCAAATTAAAGTTGCCAATATATCGGTGCCAGCACGATACCACTTGACGATGAATATTTGATAGGCATGGACTATCGCCAACTACTTCGAGATGAGCAAATGCGAGTCATGCACTGTCAATGAAAGCCATTATAAATATTGTATTTTCGATTTGACGCAAATTGTTTTGACACAGCCTATATTTAAGACCGATTAGATTGCAACTAGTTTTTCTTTAAATATATATAAATTCAAATGTTAATTATACTTTTTTATTTCAAAGTTTATATAAATAAATAAATAAAAAAGGAAATTTTTAAATACATAAGTATATAACACACTGTTTTTATTTAGGGATATTTACTATTTGTTTTCTAAAACTTTCCGCTGTGCTCAAGGAAAGTTTCGTGGGTCTTGAGTGCCGCATTGACAAATGCGTTACGATAATAAAATCGTAGACAGGAAAAGGAATAAAAAGTGACAGACAAACCAAACGAACTTTAACGGACCACAAGATATACTCTATATATCTTATAAGATTGGAGAACTGAGATGGAGTTGTTTTCCGTCTTTATCCACCCTGTAGGAACAAATCAAATGCATGGTCCTACCCTACGCGTGCCCGCGGTGCTACTAACTTAAGCTGCCCTTACAAAAGATAATTTATTCCATTCTTACTAGCGTATACTATTCAATTAAAATCCTATATATTCATGTTACTCATTACTTATATGTAATACAAATTTAATTTAAGAGTTAAATTTACCAAATATATATATGTGTACGTACTCAAATGTAACGAGAGAATGTAAAAAGAAAAAGAAAAGTCTTAAGCTCACAAACAAGAGTTTAACTTGTTTATGTTCTTGAGTGCAAAATCAGTTTTTTGATCATCAAACACAATGCCAAAAGAATAAAGGAGAAGGAGCACTTTGTTTTTGTTGCGTTTTATCACATTATTTTTCGGCTATGCCGTACTTACGACCTTGTAGAGTCCATCGATGCCAGCAGGCCTGTTGACATTGATTGACTATAGGCGGCGAAAAGAATTTATTTATGTACGGAAGCAACCAAAACAAGCAATACCCCAAACTATAACACAT
The DNA here is from genome assembly GCA_035041545.1 of Drosophila colorata. NCBI lineage: Eukaryota > Metazoa > Arthropoda > Insecta > Diptera > Drosophilidae > Drosophila > Drosophila colorata. Next base: position 177,458 of record JAWNLD010000597.1, on the reverse strand, counting down.
AAACATAACCACATAACATAAACAAATTATAAGTTATGGGCTAATTTCAAACTATTACTAAAAATTTATTCCTTTTAAAAAACAACCGGCACAACGATACGATAGCAGAGTAGCTGCTGGTACCGATCATATGGCGTGAATATCCTGTCTAGTGTTTTCTGAAGTGGTAGCGCTATTGCAGGTGCTAGCCTAGTAGTTCCAGACCACCTGTAGAAATATCTGGAGATGAAGCGTAGCTATGGCAGGAGTTATATCGGTTGGTATTGGCGCTGTATTCCAACGCGTGTTATCAGCTCGTCACCTGTCCTATCGAACTTGATCAGGCGAGTCCGGCCACCGGTGTGGTGCAGGCGCTCGCAGTTGCGGAGTTTAACTGGAGGTCGTCGTTATCCCAATGGATAGTTTCCGCGCACAACGTCTTGCCACAGCCGGCCCCACCGAACACGCTCACAACCTTGGTTATGTGGAATCAAAATTTTCGACTTCGTCCAACGAAACGAATATTGTTAGTAGAGGACAAAAAAAGGCGATCCGAGCCAGCGAAAATCAATTACGAGAACGGATGATAATAAAGGGAAAAGATAGATAGAAAAAAAACAAAGGGATGCGAATGTCAATTCCCATATGTCCTTCGCATGAAAATTACCTAGCTTTTTCTTTATTCAAGCCTTTGCGCCAATCGGAGCTAGCTTAGCATTAAAGTTAGCAGCAGCCTTGCTTAAGAAAAAAATTTCTTTTGACCACCTCTTGGCCAATTTCAAAGGAACGTGACTCCGACCGCAAATCGCTGATTTTTCTTGTATGCCTCGGTCAGATGCCTGTCAATGGTAGACAGTATCCTTTGAAATTCATCCGCCCTAGTCAAACTGGCTTCGCCTTCACTAAGTAAATTAAGGGTTCGCAACAACTTAAAATCTTGACCATGTACCAGCATGTGTTGCCCAAAAACCACGAAATAGGGGGACACGCCAATTGACTGGTGTGTGGAATTTCTCAGAGAACAATTAATGCTGCTAAGAAAAACATCCCACTCACGCTGATCCGTGCGAACATATGCTCTTAAAGCGGCGTTAATCGAACGATTAACCCTTTCTGCCGCGTTTGATAGCGGCGCATAGGCTCCAGTGCACAACTGTTGAATTGCGTATTTAGAGAGAAAATTTGAGAAACCACGGCTTTTAAATTGGACACCATTATCCCTCACATTTATTTCTGGCACTCCAAAGCACGAAAATATGTCTTCCTTCAGGATATCCATGACTATACTTGAAGTACATTTTTTTACTGCCTTTAAAAATGGAAATTTTGAAAAATGATCTAAAGTAATAAATATTCCAATGTTACCCTTTCTAGTACGGGGAAAAGGACCAATAAAATCTACATACAAGCATTGAAATGGTGTTTCGCTCGAGCGCCCATCGGAGGCTTCAAAGACCTATTTGGTGGTCTTACATATTTCACAGTTGCCGATGTAATCGCGGACGTTAACAACCATCTTTGGCCAGTAAAATCTACGACGAATTCGCTCTAAGCATTTTGCGATTCCACAATGCGCCGAAGATGGTTCGTTATGAGCAGCACTAATCACGGTAGAGGTACTAACAATTTCCAGCAATCATCAGCTGGAGTAAAATCGTTGTCTGCGAAACATGATCGGTGATAAATATAACAATCTATTACCTGAAAGTCTGGTAGCTTGGATAATTTAAACTTTTCTCGCATCGTGCAATATTCGACTGAAATGCCTTGGAATTCAAATCGATTTCGGGAACAACCTCACACTCCAATGCTTCTATTTTATCGATGCTCTCAAACGATCGAGATAGAGCATTAGCTACGACATTTTCGCTACCCTTGTGATGTTCGATTTCAATACGATACCCCTGAAGGTCGGATTAGTTCATAAGCCATCGAAGGCTTGCGTAGTCAGTAACGACTTTGAATGGGTGCCCTTCAATGTACATTAGAAATTTTTTATTGCCAGCACTACAGCCAAACATTCGAGCTCAGTAACCGTGTAGTTACGTTGAGCTTTATTAAGCTTTTTCGACATGTAGGCTATTGACGCTTACATCCAGTCATCCGAGTCATCGCATTGTGCTAATACAGCATCGACGCCATGAAAGGACGCATCGCATTGCACTACAAATGGGTTGTCATAATTAGGATGTACTAAACACGGGGCTGAACACAGTTTGCTTTTCACATCCTCGAATGCCACCTGTGCTTGATCGGACGAGTTACCTTTCAGTAGCTCGGTAAGAGAAAAAATAACCGAAGAATAGTTCGAAGCTGCTTCTTGGTTTGCGGTACGGGAAACTCCTCAACCGCACGAATTTTTGCCGGATTAACTTGAAGCGCACCCTCTCCCACTAGATATCCAAGGTAGTTACCTTCTTCAAACAGAATTGACTCTTGCTAATGTTAATGGTGACCGGCTTTGCGTAACTGTATGGAAACTTCCGATAAATGTACTAGATGGTCTCAAAAAGGTCATCTAAATATACCAACACGTGTGACTAGCTGGTAAGGAATTACCAAATCCATCAGACGGCTCATCGTTTGCAGGGCATTTGTCAATCCAAAGGGCATTCTTTTAAATTGATAGAGTGGTCTATTTGGAACCGTAAAGGCTGTCTTTACAAGGGATTCTTGATCTAAGCAAATTGCCAAAGGGCGTCTTGGAGATCGATTTTCGAAATGAAGTGCTCTGGCGGAAGTCGACTTAAAAGTCCATCCATTATGGGAATAGGATACCCGTCTCCCACTGTAACTGCATTAAGCTTACGGGCGTCTAGACAAAATCGCACTTTGCCGGGCTTTATGTGCAAAGTGATTGGAGACGACCATGGAGAGTTTGGAGCTTCTTCAAGTTGTTCCTTTGCGGTAGATAGGGGATAAAACCGTTGTTTAATTGGTTTGGCGTTGGATGTATCAATGTTATGCCCAATTAAGGTCGTCACGCCAAGTCCATCCTTCTCAAATGAAGGAAAAGATTCAACTACGGATTGTAATTTGGATTACTCAGAAGGAGACAATGTCAACTTAGGCAATCGTTCTTTACACTCACACATCATTTCATTCACGGAGAAGGAAGGTATAATGGAAATGCCAAATTTTTTCCAAAAATCCATACCACAAATAACGTCCTGTTTTATTGATGCAACAACTAAAAATTCAAAATCGGATTGGGTCGAATTGTAGACTAAAGGGACAGTAATAAAGCCAGCCATTGACTGTGTTTTGGCCATCAGCGGTGTGAACGAAAGCCTGCAGTTTATTTGAAAGAAGTTTGTTTGCTAGATTTCCTCCAATAACGGATTTATTAGCTCCGCTGTCTAAGAGAGCTAGGTAATCTTTGCCAAAAATCTCGATTTGAGTGAATGGACGAATATCACAAGATTTTTGAACAATAGAGGACACAGTGAATTCGCTTAAGCTTCGTCTGCGTTGCCAAAATTCACGCATGCGTAACGCAGAGCGAGTCTTGTCCACATTGATCGTGTTAACACTGAACATTTCTGATCTACGCTTCTGATATTCTTGTAATCTAACGTGGTATGGTTTAAAATGCTGAGGAATTGGAACATCAGGTGCGGAAAATGACAACTTTGGTGGAAGTTCAAGTCTAGTGATTGGGTGAGAAAAGGTAGGATCCGAGACTAGCGTCGGACATCCCCTTTCGGAATAAGGCGGACATCCTGCTTGGAGTTTTCCGACGTCGACTTGCACTTTACACAGTTGAGCTGGTAAATGTCTGGTGCCCCACCGTAGCAGAAAACGTGGCGAGGTTTGAGGCAGTCCTGTATCTGTGGCCCTGCACTTCACAGTTCCAACATGTGACGCTTTCCATCTACCGAACAGCACAGACCTCGTTGGCACTCTCGTCTTCTCCCTCAGAGTCCTCTTCAGCATCCTCTTCGTGAAATAGGGCATTTACAAACCGCTTAACAGTGTTCGGACGAGATTTAGACGTAGGCCGGAGGTTGCGGAAAAACTCTACGCAAACTTGCTAAATCTGGAGTGTCCACATGCAGTAACTCATGTTTTAACTCAGGCTTTAGATTATGTCGCACCTCAATTGTTATATCGTTATCGGACATCGGCTCTCGTAAAGAGTCAGCAATTATCAAATGACTCACTACTGCTCTGTTTGCGGCGACGCATGGCATTTTTTATGTCGCGGTCAGAACGCTGGTCCTGATACCTTTCTTGTAAGCGGCTACACAACTCGAACCAGTTCATGTTATCCGCGGTTCTATGAACACGCCAGTAAAAAGAAAGAGCTGGACCAGTAAACAAGAAATTGCCAAATTGGGACAAGAGTGTAAAATTCCCGTTCAAGCACTGCGTTGTAAGGCAATTTACCCGGTAAATAAAGTCCTCGATGGGAAGGTCGTTTGCTGGTCCACTGAATTTGATACGCCAGTTGGAGATTACATATTATACTCTGACGGGTCGATCCAATGACGACTCGTTAACATTAGCCGGAGCACAAGGTGGTCTAGCCCTGTAGCTATCATTGCGCACATTGCTGGCATTGCTTAAGCGCGGAAAAGGTGGCACAATGTCGTTATCCCACTCAAGTTGTGGCTCATCACGGACATCGCGCTGCGCGCTAGATAGATTAAAGTTTCTCATGGCCCGAAAATCTTCTAACGAATTGGAAATAAGGTGTTGAATGCGATCGTCGGACACACTACGTGGTTCCTGCACTGCTCTACCATGGGTCACGTCTAGTGTTCGAACTTGCATTTTGGCGCGGGCCATTCACGTTCGGAGCATACCGTGCTTGTGACCTGGTGTTCACGCGGTTTTTTGGAATGGTTCCAGTGTGACTTGGGATCAAGTTGGCCCTGGGACTTTGATCACTTTGTGAGTTAGAAGGTTGAACTCGACGCTCAGAAGACAAGCTTTTACCCGCTGCCAACATAACTTTGGAACTTGATTTTCTACAAATCGGACAGGTTTCACTAGTTTCTAACCAGTCTAAGAGACAAGATTTGTGGTATCGGTGTTTACAAGGGGTATCTATAAAATCATGTTCGGAACTGGTGTCGTTGCAAATTGTGCATCGTACCGACTCATCATTCGAAAGAGCAACTCAATTTTCCGAACTTCTCCTAACCGCCATATCTGGAAACTAATTGAAAATAAATTATTCACTAGTCAAAACAAATTATTTATTTTAAATATTTTTCCTTTTTTTTCTATATTTTGTTTTTCTTAATTTTGTTATTTAATTTAAGAGTTGAATTTACCAAATATATATATACATGTGTACGTACTCAAGTTGAAAGAGAAAATGTAAAAAGAAAGAGAAAAGTCTTAAGCTCACTAGCAAGAGTGTAACTTGTTTTTTTATGTTCTTGATTGCAAAATCAGTTTGTTCTAACAAAAATATTACGAGAATTAGCAAAAAAAAGGAAGTGAGCTTCGATCATCAAACGGCCTCGCAGTCATATGCAATGCCAAAAGAATAAAAGACAAAAAAGAAACGTAAAGCAAGCAAGCACACTGCTGCAGCTGGTCTACACTGATTAGCTTGCATATGCTGGCTAACGTCTGCGACTCGCGCTCATGGATAAGGCACTTTGTTTTTGTTGCATTTTATCACACATTATTATTCGGCTATGCCGTACTTACGACCTTGTAGAGTCATTCGATGCCAGCTGGCCTGTTGACGTTGATTGACTATATGCGGCGAAAAGAATTTATATATATGTACGGAAGCAACAAAAGCAAGCAATGGCCAAAACAATAATGGAACATAAACAAATTATAAGTCTTGGGCTAATTTCAAATTATTACTACAAAATTTATTCCTTTTAAAACACAACCGGCACAACGATACGATATAGCAGAGTAGCTGCTAGTACCGATCACATGGCGTGAAAATTCCGTCTGGTGTTTCCTGAAGTGGTAGCGGACGCAGGAGCTTCAGGAGTTCCGGGCCACCTGTAGCAATAGCTGCAGGTGAAGCGTAGCTATGGCCGGAGTTATATCGGCTCGTCACCTGTCCTATCGAACTTGTTGTGGACCATGTTTCCGCGCACAACGTCTTGCCACAGCCGGCCCCACCGAACACGCTCACAACCTTGGTTATGTGGAATCAAAATTTTCGACTTCGTCCAACGAAACGAATATTGTTAGTAGAGGACAAAAGAAGTCGATCCGAGCCAGCGAAAATCAATTACGAGAACGGATGCAAATAAAGGGAAAAGATAAATATTCTTTTCTCCCCACGCGACTTCACTAATAATTACCTAAGCCGAGCAGCACACTGGCGACATTCAGCAGAGTTTTCTTTTGAGTGGAACGCATGCGCATAGCGGAAGTCTAACTAAGCTAGAAAAACCATTTGACAGAGCAAAAGCTCTCTTAAGCTGCATCAGCTGCGCAACTGCAGTAACTACCCACTCGCTCAGCTTCGATAAAAGCTTTAGAGGCACGTCCCTAAAATTGTGCAGACCTTTTAACCCACACGTACTGCAAGAATTATTCGCACCCTCATAATATGCAAATGAAAGAAGTAAAGTACTTTGTGCTCATATGAATTTATATTTGTATTATATTTGTATTTACATACATAAAAATTCACATTTCATTCCTTTCGTGCATCGCTCTAACGCGTTCTTGTTGTAGTTCATGTACTCATAATAAGTGCATACATATGTACATATGAACCCAATTCAAAACAAAATATAGGTAAGATTGTGGCTAATCATAACATTGATTCCTATATAACATTGATATTTCTTTTTTCAGCCCTTTACCAGTACAGCCAGAGTACTCTCTCTGCTGGGTGAAGCAGTTTTCTGCGAAGAATCGAAAGCGACAGCGGAACAAGTGCAGACAACAGCAACAACAATTCACCAATCCCAAGTGATTGGCAGGCATCGGTGGATCGTTCACATAATTCAAAGACTATTTAGGTAGATCGCGAATGAACTGATGATATTTAATAACTTTAACTTTTATAATGTTTATGTTTATTTGTCTATCAAGCAAATTGGGAGTTATGCGTGGACTTTGCGGTTTCTACAACGGCCTGGCGCCGGCCTTTTGTGCCACCGATGACAACGAATCGTGTGTCATACAGCGCGTCGTATTATATTTTTTTTATATTGAAAAATATTGAATTAAAGTAATGTTAATATATTAACAAAAAACACCCATCTCATAATGTATATACTTGTATATTCATGATTAGCATTCACAGGCCAGTACTTCGTTTATATGCATTTGGCCAGCGTTGCTGCAATAATAATCTACACAACTTTGTCCAACATTTATATCTATTTAATATATATATTTCTTTTGTTTTTTTTATTTTTTAACAACCTAATACAGATAAATTTATCTATAATTTATAAATAAATAAATTTATATATATACCTTATTTTAAAAATTAAAATAGTATTACAAAAAATAATAATAAAAAGAATTTTTTATATTGATATATTATATGAGTCCCGTCACATTCAGTATTAGTAAACAAATAGTAAATCTCTTTAAACAAAAACAGTGTGTTATATACATATGTATTTAAAAATTTCCTTTTTATTTATTTATTTATCATATAAACTATTAAATAAACAAGTATAATTCACATTTGAATTTATATATATTTAAAGAAAAACTAGTTGCAATCTAATCGCTTTTAAATATAGGCTGTGTCAAAACAATTTGCGCCAAATCGAAAATACGCTATTTATAATGACTTTTATCGATAGTGCATGACTGTCATTTGCTCATCTCGAAGTGGTTGGCTATAGTCCATGCCTTTCAAATATTCATCGTCAAGTGGTATCGTTTTGGCACCGATATATTGGCAACTTTAATTTGCTTATATTTAATAAAACACGCAAAGTCAAAATCCATCGCCGGAAGTGGAATCCTGGTAAAAAACTAAATAAGATTAACACCAACCCCATTTTATTTGGACTCTCTTTACCTAGGGTGACGATAACAAAGGATTAACGTTAGTAAAATGAATTAAAAATAAATAATAAAAATTTATATTTGCAGACAAATTTGAGTATGCAGTAGTTGTGAAATTTCTCGCAAAATTTTCACAACCTAGGAAACTATATCTTTCAAATATTGGTCTGCGAATGATTTTTGTGAGTGTACATACCAAATACAAATTTTTCCTAATTTTGTTGTTCCAGAATATTTCAAATCGCCGCCATCCCAGTATTAGGTTGCACTTAAACCAATAAGTGTGTTTGGTTTAAAAAAAATTAATAAATAATAAAATAAAAATGTAAATAAACAGTATAAAAACTCCGTTGACTAAGAATATAACACACATGCACAAACAATCGCATTAGAATTCGAAAAATAGATCACGCTTATGAATGTGCATATAGATATGTATGTATGCATGTGTGCACATGCATGCAGAAAACGTCTGCGTCTGGCGCTTGCCACCACGTGCCTTGCCAATATTCAAATATACTTTCTTTATTAACTTCTGTGTTTCTGAACCGATTTCGATGAAATTGGACTACAGTACATTTATATATTGACGAGCATCCTAAGTCGTAAGAATTGTGGCTGTAAATGCAATTACAAATATTTTTCTGTTAATGGGGGTAGATGTGAGGAGGTATCAAAATTCCAAATGTTCATAACCTTCGTATTCAAAAAACCAGATAAAAAAGCCGATAAATATCGATAATAAGAAAACGGGACGGGCTATCGATAATTTAAAATAGCGTTGATCTGCGTATGGTATACTCGAACTTAAAAACCCAAACATTAACCCTTAGATCTTATTGCAGCACTTGCTGCCCATTGAATCGTCTAATTTTTCTTTGATAACTTCTGGGTTTCTTAACCGATTTTGATGAATGTAATTGCAATAGATTTTCCAAGTGCTAAAGTATATACAAATTTTTATATTCGAACCAATTTTTTTGTGTCCATAGGTCTCATAATCTACGAAAAAAGCTTTCAAAATTAGAGGTCGTTGTAAATTTTTATCGATTTTAGGAAAACGGTGTGGGTTATCGATCATTTGAAATAAACTTGATCTGCGCGTGCTATAGACGAGTCTATAGCCGGACGAACGGACGGACAAACAGACATAGCTAGATCGACTCGGCTGTTGATCCTGATCATGAATATATACTTTATTGGGGCGGAGATGCCTCCTTCTGCCTGTTACATACATTTGCACAAAACCATTCCAACCATGCGCCCACTAGGGCGTGGCAATTCGATTAAATCAATATATCTCCCTTACTTTTAAAGCTAAATGCATAAAATGTATACCGACAGATTTCTGATGACCTCCTCTAAAGATCGCATCCAAACTTTTTTAGCTACGCCCTACCGCGCCCACAATGTCCAAAACTTGATATGTGCACAATGTCAATGATGCCAGTTCAACATTTTTAGCGCCATCTATTGCATATTTTCGGTAATTATTTTTGTTTGGTTGTCACTGCTCACAGAGATTGAATGCTTACAGAGGCTGACTGCTGCAATATTTCAAATTGTTAGAATTTGCATGCGGTTGATTGCTGATTCATTTTGCACTTGTCGTACATGTAACTTGAGTTGAGTTTTGTCACAACGTGATCAACAAGCAGTGTAATGGTGTAGTATAAAATGCAGCTAAAATTATTATTTTAAATTATTCGCATTCTGTGTCTAGTATATATATACATACACACATAAATATACATATATTTAATACTTAAAGTCTTAACGATTAACACAAATTGAACTGATATCACACATAACATGACATTAAAAAAATTTATTTTGACATAAGTAGTGTTCATCATATGCACCAACCGCAGCGGTTTCGTTACGCACTCTTCGCCGCTAGCCACAAACTTCTGTTATACACCTCAGTTTAAATTGGAATTCTATGTTTATTCTTATTGGATAGGTTAGGTTATTAGATAACTGAACGTTCATTTCGTCAAAAACGAAATAGTTGGTGTCGATGATGACTAACACGCTGTTAAGGCGACAGTTGTGATCGCGCAGAGGCAAACTTTTTTTTGTTGATATTTTATAATTGTATATTATTATTAATACACATAGTGCAAGGATACATATTTTAGTTGTTATTACACTGTGAACGAGTAATACGCTGTCGGTTACATACGACTGCAAGGTTCTCACTTGTTTTAATATTCAATTAGCAACCATTTAAATCAACAAACTACAAATATGTACAAAGGAAAAAAATATATAAAACTCTACAACGGAAAACAACAAAGAAATCAACCCAACCAATGGAAATGATCGTATGAAAAATGACACTAAATAATACGCCCACAACTACTAACCTCTCCAATACGTCCCCAAAAAATCTTTTAACTAACTAATTTGATCGAACAAGATGTTAGGAATGCAATTAATCTTTATTATAGAAGAAGAGCAGGAGCCGAAAATAGATTTTAGCAAAAATTTATCCGATTCCGAAAAGGTATCTGATAAAGTAAAATGTAAAGTAAAGTAAAATTTGCATTGTTTACCAAACCTACTGTTTCTGATACACATGGGGTCAAAGACGGCACGATTCTAAAAATCTTTACGCTTCCTGAAAACTAATGAATATATCAATTAATCAATCAAATACACTTTTGACATTAAATCATCTGTTTTTTAATTACACATTTTAAAATTAAAAGTCGGGAGTGCCCGATTAGGAGATACTCTGACCCAGCGGCGAGCTATCGTAACACACATTTAATTAAACCCCTCTGCATTCATACACACGACACCACAGCCGCACATAGTAAAATAAGACAAAACTAAATAATATAAATTAATGCTTTTATTATTTGCAGGCAAATTTTAGTATGTCGTAGTTTTGAAATTTCTCGCAAAATTTTCACAAAATAGGTAACTATATCTTTCAAATGTTGGTTGCAGTTGATCAGCGAAGAGTGAGAGTGTGCATGTTAAATACCAATTTTTCCCATTTTGTTGCTCAAAACTATTTCAAATCGCCGATGTTCCAGCATTCAGGTTCACTTGGACCAATAAGTGCGTTAAGTTTAAGAAATGAATAAAAAATTAAATAAAATAAAAATTTTAATAAAAAGTACAAAAACTCCGTTGACACAGCGAGATTCGAACCCGCGTATGGTAGCTCGCCAGGCAACACTTCTACCACCGGGCTACAGCAGCATTCAAAATACATTTGTCAAAAGCTAAGAAAATAGCTCACATTTATATAGCGGTCTTAACCAAATTTGGTGGCTCTGGCTTTTATAGTTTCTGAGATATGCTCAAGCAGCTGCGCCTGGCCCCCACTATGGAAAGTTAATTCTTAAATAACTTCTAAACTAAGAATGGCATCGTTATGAAAATTTCAGCACGTAACAGGAGCATTAAAATCTGTGTAAAAACTGTATTACTTGATTTGCGAATTTGGTAGCTCTAGCTCTTATAGTTTCTGAAATATGCTCAATATCGATCATTTGAAATAAACTTGATCTGCTTATGATATATACGAATTTAAAAAGTTCAAGTTCAGCTCTCTAGCCCTTTTAGTCTCTGAAGTCGACGCGTTTGTTCAGACGGACGGACGGACAGACAGACGGACATGGCTAGATCGAGTCGGCCAGTGATGCTGATCAAGAATATATGTATACTTTATGGGTTCGGAGATTCCTCCTTCCGCCTGTTTCATACATTTGCACAAAACCAATATACCCTTTTTGGGTATAGGTAGTCTTTGATAGAAAAAAGTAAGGAAAGAGACAGACATGGAAAATCGCTGAATAGGGGTATTTTTTAGCCCGTCCGGCAAGCTATGCCCCTGCTCGCAGCTAAGGGTTTCCCTTGTTTCTGATTTCCCTAAATTATTATGAAAGCAAAGATTTTATTAGTAGAGGAGAGAGCTCTGAGGAGAACACGTGGTATAGGTGATTATATCGTAGGCATAAGGCACGAAAATAATTGTTCAAAGCAAAGTCTGTCGTGCAAGTACGCAGAAATAAGGGGTAATCATTTCTAGTAGGTCTAAAGGGAACAGAGAAGTTCAAGCGACCTAAAAAAACGAAGAATCTATGTCGCCAAGATTATAGACTACAAGCCTGCTGGAGTAAGATGGTAGACGAAGATTGGGATCCCAACTTAAGCCACGTAAGGCAAAGAGCAGAAATTGCTTCTGGACGGACTCAATACGATGCTGGGGGATTTTGTATTGCGGACACCACATACACGACGAGCATTCCAGGATTGGGCGTACAAGTGAAGTGTACAGAAGTTTGGTAGTAAAGGGATAAGTGAACTCCTTCAACCCACTTTTAATAAACCCAAGTACACCCGTAGCCCAATTTTTTTTTCGCGCGAATCCCGTTGCTATGAGCAGCATCACACCTTCCACCCAACCAACCGAGGGAGGCAGTTGTATAACGTACGACACCAGTCGCGAAATACAAAACAAATACAATCTATGTGCAATCTACTAGTACTTGAGAGCTTCGAGAAAAAGTCGTTACCTTGCACTTAGAGCAATTAAGATTTAATAGGTTATCTTGACCCCAGGACTCATAGGCGTCAAGATCGACTTGTAAGAGATTACTTGAAGCCATATTCTTATATGTAATGCACAATTTCACATCATCGGCACACATTAGCACACAGGAGTGTGAAAGTACAGGTGGAAGGACATTAATGAAAAGAGTAATGAGAAGCGGATCAAGATAAATATCCTGGGGAACCCCAGATATCACCCTGATACAGTTAGAATATGCATTTCTAAAAAGAACATTTTGGGATCTATTTCTCAGAAACTCTGACATCCAGTTAATAAGATTTACTGGGAAGCCAAGTAGGCAGAATTTGTGGAGTAGCAAGGAGTATTTTTCTGAGTCAAAAGCCTTGCTGAAATAAGTATAAATAAATCGGTCTACATTTTGTTTTTGAAGCCATCAATTACCAGAGAAGAGAACTCTAGAAGTTTAGTGGTTACAGATCTACGTTTGATAATCCCATGGTGGGAAGGTGAAATAATAGAGATGCATAAATGTTCCAGTTGAGATCTAAAGATGTAAAAAGTTTTACGAAGTTTTGAAAAATGTTTTTGTACAGTACCTGTACACACAGTCAGGAAAACCATCAGGACCAGGTGAAGGCACAGGTTTTATGGTGTTAAGGTCGCAAAGTAGCGAAGTTTCTGTGATGATAGGACAGAAAAAGTAGTCTGACGACTGTAACTGATGTGGATAAGGCTGATTATTCCTTGTGGATGTGGAATAAGTAGCTTGAAAAAATGATGCCAAGAGATCGGCGATGCCCTGATCAGTTTTCACACTCGCGTTTTCAAACGTTATTTTAGAACGCAAATACAGCTTTACTTTTGAATTAAGAAATCTGAAAAATTTCTGTGGGTTTTGTGAAAACTGAAGCCGACGACGGCGAAGATAATTTTTGTGGCATACGAGATTAAGCTTAAAGAAGTCATATCTGGCAACTGCATAACGGGAGAAATCACCAGGATTTCCCGATTTCTTAGATTTTTTATAATATCGTGACTTAACCTTTTATAATCTGTGTAATGCCTTTGAGAACCAGAGAGGCTGGGTATCATAAAAAAGTTTAATGGCTACATCAATATCTGCACAATTGTACAGTTGGGATCAGTCGTTATACTGAATAAGAGCATGAAGCTTAACAAAATCAGGACTACGAAGACAACGGGTACGATCCGCAGGTTTTGGTACCTCAATAAGCACGGGAGCAGGTATATCAATGACCAGATCCAGATTAGGAGAAAAAGGATCCGCAGATCATAAAACATCCTACGTACAGCATTGCTGGAGGAGTCCAACACAAAGATCAAATCAAAGGATCTGTATTTTGAGTTGCGCACTGGATTAACCTGAGCAAGGGACAACTCATGTAGACCGTCAATAAATTCATGTGACTTAGAAGGCAACGGAAAATTTGAATCCATAAGAGATGATGAAAACATTACAGAGTGATTAGTTCGGAGTCTACCTTCCTCGTATTAAGTCTTTACTCCTCAGCTATTTAGCAAGTATATTGTAGATAATTTGTATTCGTATTGTATTTCGCGACTCGTGTCGTACGTTATACGGCGGCAGGTGGGATGCTGCTCATTGCATCGGGATTCGTTTTTAATAACAAATGCCATAGAAATTTTAAAGAATTAAAATAAAGTCAAATTATCCCAACAAATGTATACATTACCTTTGAAATAGTGGCGTTCTTATCAGAAGACAATTCAACCGATTCCTCATAAAATTGCAGAAGAATCGCTAAGATTGTGCTTAATAATACCCAATCTGCTGGCAAAAGACAGAGCTCAGGCTTTAAATAAGGCAAGACTATGGCCAAAGCATATTTTGTTGTGGAAAGTCGCTCAAACTTTTCATAAGTGGAATCCCAACTCGTATCCACATCGTTTTCGTTTTTAAATTAAGCTCCGAAAATCCCAGCTGTTGTTAGCCTCTTTAATTTTTTTTGCACTGCGTTGGAAATATTCTAATATGGCTTTGCATTTTTTTTTTGCAAATCCGCGATATTGGCGCACCGACTATATTAGCGCCATTGTCAGATACCATGGGTGTTATTTTATGTAGAAAATTGCACTCAGTGAAAAATTCATAATTTTTTCTTCGTGTGCCTCAATTGGCAAAACATTTTTAAAAACAAGGTGGCTCGTCGATACCTCGCCGCCTTGACGAGTACACACAGGCCTTACCGTGTTAATGGGGGCTATGATACGGCGCACATACTTACCCCCACACTCATAGGACCAAATTATATGGCTAATTTAAAAAAACTAACAAAAAGGCGGGATATGACCGCATCGCAGATAGCAGAGCGATTGGAAGAGGCGGCTCTGGACGAAGGTGGTAGATTGACACAGCGCAGGGGCCCCGCCCTCACTACAAAGGAGCAGCAGCGCCTAAACGGGGCCCGCCCCATAGGCAATGCCCCACCGGGAGTGCAGAGATCCTCGCACCTCAAGTGGCAGTCAAGACTACCACAGAACGGACGGACGTAGGGGCGGGAAAACAGTGCCCGGTACCGTGAAAGCAATAAGACCACTGCTGCACCGAGGAGGACGCTACCTCCCATAGCAGAGCCCGGACAACCTGGCGGTCTTGGTGATCCGCTCAGGCAAGGCCTAAGCGGAGCAGGCCGCAAATGGTATCTCAGGTATCTGGGGAGGGGCATGCGTCCGGAAGAGGCGAAGAGGAGGGCATTAGAGCACAGGGCCAAAACTGTGTCCCCCGTTGTGAGAGTCGAAGGCCAAGCAGCAGGTAGTCGCAAGCAGCCGCTGCACCAGACCTCGCCAAGCATGGAAACAAAGACGCTGCCTAAGAAACAAAAGAGCAGAGCCGATAACCGCACCGCGATAAACGGGCACGGACCGTCGCAAAGCGCCAAAAGGTCTCGGGTATCCCAACGTCACCAACGCCATCAAGTTAGCCATAATGGCGGAGGACTACCCGAGGAGACAATTGTCGAATGTGGAGCTCAACGCCACTGAGGGCGCGATCCTCAACAGCATTTACTTTAGGCTAGGCCTAATCATCGTGGAGTGCAGGAAAGAGAATGCCAAGATATGGCTGGAACAGATCGTCCCAAAGATCCCCATCAAAGATGGGGTGCTGAAGGTGTGTGACCAGATCCCGGTGCTGGACATCGTCACCGTCTACCTGGCACGCACAGCTGGCGAGGAGGAAGCGAGCTCTGTGAGTCTTCTGAAAGATCAGAACAGAGACCTGCTTCCAGAGACGTGGACGGTGATGAGATGCAGCGAAACGAAGAAGGAGGGCAGCTTCTCACCCTTGGACTTGAGCAGCCAACTCTGCAGCTCCTCCAAGCGAACGGTATGCTGGTTAGCTACCGCTTCGGGCAGCTCGAATGCCGACTGCACGCTAAGAAGAGTGCAGAGAAAGAAAAAGCGACGTCAGACAAGGTTGGGAACAACAACAACCCTGCCAGCAGCAGCGGCCCGGCTCGGGATGTGTTCACCGAAGAGAAAGCTGAGGATTTGGCGCTAATGGAATCGGAGGTGGGCAACATGTCACTAGGGGACCTGGACCTCGACGCTCTCAGAGTGTGTAACCGGATGTCGACAAGACGCTCACCAACGAGGTGTCAGAGGAAGATCTGACGCTCTCGGAGTGTGAGCTCGAAATCTGAGATGTGCACCAGCGTGGCACAAATCAACCTGACCCACGCGAGGGCGGCTTCGGCTGTCATTGGCAGGTTGCCTACCAGGCTGGGCCTGGGGCTGGTGCTCATTCAAGAGCCATGGACCGTCAGAGGGAAGATCTGTGGTCTGCGTCATGAGAACGTGCAGGTAATTGCAGATGTCCGAGAGACCAAACCAAGAGCTTGCATCTTGATAAGAAAAAATATAAATTTTCTTTGGCTCTCCAGTTTTCTTAGCAAAGATCTGGTAGCAGCGCTCATCACTGCCGACACAGACCCCCGCAAACAGCTGGTGTTCGCATCAGCGTACTTTCCGGGAGATGAAGCAGTAGCGCCGCCCGCCGAGGTGCAATCTCTGGAGGAATACTGCAACAGCTGGGATGGGGCAGCACAGATGATAATAGCAGGGGTGAGTACCTACTTAATTATATTCTAGAGATGGACCTTACCATCTTCAACCTGGGGTCTGAACCTACTTTCGTAACTAAGAATAGGGCCGAAGTGCTAGACACAACCTTCGGTAATGTCGGATCCTCTAGCTTGGTACAAAACTGGAGGGTCTCCTCTGAACCCTCAATGTCGGACCATAGGATCATACTTTTCCACATTAAAGAAGGTACAACGTTCAGCAAAAGAATCAGGAATCCCAAAAGAGCAGACTGGCAACTCTATCAGTACACTCTAGGATTAAATCTGAGCAGACTAGACGAACTGAAGAAAGTAAGATCAGCCGTAGGAGTTGCACTTCTAACGGGAGGTCTTAACGAAACCATAACAGATGCCTACCACGCTTGCTGTCAAGAGAGGAAGATAACCTCAAAAAAAGACAACCCGTGGTGGAGCAAGAAATTAGACAGACATAGAGTAGAAGTCAGACGACTGTTTAATGCAGCAAAGAGAAGCAGTGTAGAATGGGATCAATACACAAAACTTACAGAGTACAACAAAGAGATACAGAATAGCGAACGATACCATTTCCGTAATTTTTATAGCAGCATAGAGCAGGCACAACCTGCAACCAGAATCATTAAAGCTATTTACGGAAAATGAGGAGGAGAAGGTGACACTTCTACTAGAAAGACATTTTCCCATGTGCAGAACTACAGGTGTTTCCGGAACTGATGTCATTGAGTCAGGGAGGGTCACGGCCAGGAAACCAAACTGGAAACTGGCATCAAAGATAATCTTCGAACACAAAATAAGGTGGGCAGTTGGCAACTTCTCGCCATACAAATATCTAGGAGTGGACGGCATCCTACCGAAACATCTACAAAGGGGCCTAGATTTGTTACTGCCATACCTAATTAGAATTTTCAGGGGCAGCATAGCTCTAGAGTACATACCTAAAGCGTGCAGAGTAGCCAGGGTTATCTTTATCCCTAAGGTAGGGGTACTACTGTGGAGTCTGGTAGTGGACGAGCTTCTTCATAAACTCACAGACAATGGCATAGAATGTTAGGGATATAATGACGACGTAATCATTATCTGCAAAGGGAAATTTGAGCACACCTTATGTGACAGGATAGCTTTGGGATTGCGCGTAAGTCTAGAATGGTGCAGGTCTGTAGGACTGAACACAAATCCAGCTAAAACGACAATTGTGGCCTTCACAAATCGTTACAAGATAAACTCAGTTAGACCAATCAGAATTGGGGAGGTGACAATACCACTATCCAAGGAAGTCAAGTATCTGGGAGTCATCCTATATCAAAAACTGAAATGGAAGTCTCACACCGTACAAGTTATCAAAAAGGCTACTCTTGCTCTGATGAGCTGTCGAGCCCTCTCTGGTAAAATGTGGGGGTTATCACCAAAAATTTTAATGTGGATGTGTGTAGCGATGGTTCAGCTCATTGTTAGCTTCGGCGCTGCGGTATGGGCGGATCGCACAGAACGGGAATGCATTAGGAAACAGCTGGGTAAGCTCCAGAGACTTGCGTGAACATGCATTTCAGGCACGATGCGCACCTGTCCATCAACAGCGTTGGACGTTTTACTTGGGCTACCGCCCCTACACATCCACATCTATCATCAAAACATCGAATGTCAGAATCTCATAAGGGGGCTTATCCACAATAAACGCCAGCGGGCTGGGACTGCTGGCGCAATATCCACAAGATGAATTAGAACCCAATTATAGTTTCAATAAGCTCTTTAGAGTAGAGCTTAGTAGCAAGAAAGAGTGGAACACACTGTCTACAACCTATTATGTGAAAACACATGCAATAAGGTGGTATACAGACGGATCGCTCACAGAGTCGCTCACCACGAGTCGCTAGGGAAATTCGCAAGTATTTTCCAGGCAGAGATACACGCCATAGAAAGGTGTGCCTCTTTCAACCTTGACAGAGGGTACACCCACAAAAACATAGCTGTTTTCCCGGATAGCCAAGCAGCAATAAAAGCGCTAGCTGCTTATAAGGTGGTATCTGAGCTTTTCTGGCAATGCCTAGGGTCCATAAATAAGCTAGGCGAGACCAAAGGGTGACCATCAACTGGGTTACAGGCCACGGTGGGATTCCAGGGAACGAGGTAGCGGATGAACTAGCCAGAAAGGGGGCAAACTCCCGCTCAGCTGGCCCCCGCCAGAAGCATTTTGTGGTATACGACCAAGCATACTGAATCAAAGTATTCGGTCAGAGGCACGACGTAATTGCGAAAGATACTGGCAAACGTCACAGAGTGCTATACAAAGTAAGAAATTGTAAGGCAGTTATAACAAGACACGAACCGAGGAATGACTGAATTTGAGCAAAAACCCAGACAGAACACTGCAGGCTACGCAAACACCTACACAAGCTAACGATTGTGGAGGACGGCACTTAAAGACTGTGTCTGGTGGGTAACGAAACACCGGAACATATCCTGCTGTCCAGCATTCAGGTCAAGACTGTCTCAGCTGGGAGGCCAGACTATTAGCACAAGAGAAATTAGATCTCTTAAGCCAGGGAAAATCATTCCATTTTTGCAAGAGTTAAGACTGGAAAATAAGTTATAATTCACTAGTGAGAGGCACAATAGACGCAGGAGGTCGCGGTGCACCAGGCTCTAGTCGGGTGTACCCGACTTAAAGATACCCTGAACCCAGCGGCGAGCTGATACATACATTTAAACATCTTTCCATTTATACACACATTTACAAAGTCACATACACTTACACACAAACGCGAGCAGCAAGCTGCACACTTTACACATCTTCTGCGCTTGACCCCACTATGGAAAATTAATTCTTGAATAACTTCTTAACTAAGAGTATGACACCAAAGCGCAAGTATTTGATTTGCGTTTTTTTGATATGGGGGCGAATGGGGGCAGATATCCAAAATCCGATATATTCATAATCTGCGTCTTACTGACAAGCACATATTAACTTTAATTCGATGGCTCTAGCACTTATAGTGATGATTATGAAACGGAGCAAAGTATCGCTAAAAAAAATGATCAACTTGTACAGCGTATGGATTAGGAGAATCTAAAGTCGAAAAGTTTATACAGACGAACAGACAGACTGACGGTCGGACAGACGGACAAGGCTAAATCGACTCAGCTCGGCGTGCTGATCAAGAATATATACATTTTATGGGGTCGGAGATGCTTCCTTCTACCTGTTACATCCATTTTCACAAAATCATTATACCCTTTTTAAACAATTTCAATTGGTTCAGGGTATGCTTAACGTCAACACGATATATGTATGTACGGCATATGGCCACAAAAAACCAGTTGGAATGTCGGAGTCGGGCGTAACCGACTACGCAATTCTTGTTCACGGTCTTAATTATTATTGTTATTTTGAAAAATAAGTAGATTTATGTAATTTGTGGGGGAGGAAGTGGGCGAAGCGAAAATTTTTCGGCTCTATATTTAGAAGAGGTCATCAGAAAACTGCTCAATAAATTTGGTGACTTTAGCTCTAAAATTGTGGGAGATATGGATTTTCGTAGCTTACCCGCCCCAAGATATATGGATTATATCGATAAGCCATGGGGTGACTAATACTCTACCATACAAATTTGGGATGACGGACATTGCACTATCCTAGTATCCAATCCAAGTATAAAAATTATACATTTTTATGCCAAAGTGGCGAACCCTTTATAAATTTCACATAGCTCCTTAAGCGTAAGGGAAGAGAAGCGACCGAAAATTGAAATATATTAATTTTCAGGCCATTGCTGCTTGTGCTTCAAGACTTACACATTTACGAGCACAAATATCAAACAAAAACACCTCTACACGAGGTAGCGATCTAGGGGCGAACGTACATTCAGCCCCAAAATTTCTAATATAACATTTTGTGACGAAGGATATTCAATTTAATATATGATCAATTCCAAATTATAAAAAAAAATAGTAAGGCATTCAGCACATCGCAAAAAGTTTTTTTTTTGCGTTAATTGTCAAAGGCCCTATTAATTCAAATTTTTTAAAGTGAATCCAAATCGATTGACGTTATTAATAAATACAGTTATGCACAAAGAAACAGCTCAAATCATTTGAACTAATTATTGACCGCATTGTCAAAAATATGTAGACAAAAAAAAAACTGACTGGCAACACTAGTTATTTTTTCATCGTAAACGGCTGAACGTCTAACTTAAAATTTTAGCAAATGTACATTAAACAGAAATATCTTGCAAAAACGAATTATCTCAGATATGTAGTATATACCAAAAGATGCGGAAACTCAATGCCTACAACATATTAAACATTTATCAAAATCGTAGGCGCTGTTTTCTTTTTAATTATTAAAATGTGGCATTGAAAACTTTTTTCATCTGTAACTTCTTACCTGCGTACCTAAGAACAAAAACGCCAAAATGCTTTTCAAACAGTATATGGAACATAACTATATCTTCTATCGTTTGGAAACTGATGGGGTGTCAATTTGAGTGGATTGTAGCGCTTTCCCGCCTAACTAGCGGATTTTTCAAAAAAAACCATAAAACAAAAGTTTCCAGGTTCTTGACAGGGAACAAGCCCACAAAGTGCAATAAAGCCATATCAACGCTATCATTCGAGAAAATTTATACCGAAATTAACATTAGCTTTTCGGAAAAACAAAAAATAAAAATATTTTCTTAATAACTACTCTGCAGTTCGGGGTATCAGCACGGTGTCTGGAGAAATCTCAGGTCCGCGGTGCTACGAACCGGTCCCTCGGCAAACCCTTATTAATGCGTTTTACTGGGACGTTTAACGTTGGCATGTCATAGGATGGTGTCAATTGGCACGACGTTGCAACACCTCTTTCTCTATGACCTTGGCGAGCATAAAAGAGGCAGAGCGCCGATCGTGTTTCGTTCGGCTACTGGTACGGCGATGCACTCTTGGGTATCGAGTGAGGGGCGAATTGGCACGACGTTGCATCACCAGGGGTAAGGCGAGTAGCCGATCGGCCGCACTCTATTGTGCACCTTATAGGGCAATATATTGTTTTACTACGCAGCGATAGCTGTGCTGTGCTTGCTCGTGTCGGTTTTTGGACTGGCACGTTGCATCACTAAGGACCGATGGTAGGGACAATTGGCCACCGGTCTCACTCGCTCAGGGTCAATTGACACCACCAGAACTGCTGGGTATTGAACGAGTTATCGGATTAGAGCAAGTGAGATACCATTCGCCGCATATTGGAACTACAAATTGT
Organism: Drosophila colorata; assembly: GCA_035041545.1. Lineage (NCBI taxonomy): Eukaryota > Metazoa > Arthropoda > Insecta > Diptera > Drosophilidae > Drosophila > Drosophila colorata. The sequence goes on along the minus strand of JAWNLD010000597.1, from coordinate 155,638 downwards.
AAGATGCATGAACAAATTTCTGAAAGCCCCCAACGGCCCCATTAGCACCAAAACAGGAAATTTTATCCAATCGTTTACAGCTATATATCTTATGAACCAGATGAGCTATCACATGTTGTGCTATGTTTTTCTCATTTTCTGACCGGACTATCAAAGCAAAACTTCAAAAGTTCGCGAATATATTGCTAACCGCTTTGGCACACTACTTCGTGCTTCGCCACTAGCGCAGACTACCGTCCGAAGTGATTAATAAATCAATAAATATATGAATAAAGATGTAATAAATAAATGAAAAACAAGTAAGAAGGCTCTAGTCGGGAGAGCCCGACCAGCCCGCCCAGCGACGAGCTGTCGTTACATGCATTTGATTAAACCCCTCTGCATTCATACTCTCGACACCACTGCCGCACTTAGAAAAATAAAAAAATAAATAATAAAGATTAATAAAATTTGCACAAAGTTGGAAGCTATATCTCTCAAATGTTTGTAGCAGTTGATCTGCGAGAGCTTTTTGAGAGTGTGCATGCCAAATTCCAATTTTTTTCCATTCTGTTGCTCCAGAATATATATCGCCGATGTCCCAGAATTAACTTACACTTGGACCAATAGGAATGTTAAGTTTAAAAAAAAATAATAAATAAAAATTTAAATAAACTGTAAAATAAACTCAGTTGACCCAAGCCAGACTCGATCCTGCGTCTGATAGCGCGCCGGACAACACCTCTACCACTGAGCCACAGTAGCATTTGATTTGAATCCGTCAAAATCTGAGATTATACACACACGTACAAACAATCGCTTGAGAATTCGAAAAAGAATGTGCATATACATATGTATGTATGTATGAGTGCACACGAATGCAGAAAACGTCTGCGCATGGCGCTCGCCACAACGTGGTTTGCCAATGTACAAATAGCTTTTCTTTAATTACTTCTGTGTTTCTTAACCGATTTGGATGAAACTGGTTTTATTGTATTCTTATTGTACTATAAAACATTTATATATAGCAGCCTGAACCAAATTTGGTGGCTCTGGCTCTTATAATTTCTGAGATATGCTTAAGCAGCTGCGATTGGCTCCCAATTTGGAAAGTTAATTCCTAAATAACTTTTAAACTAAGAATAGGATCGTTATGATCATTTTCAGGACGTAACAAGTGCATTGAAATCTGTGTACAAACCAATGCACAAGTCTGTATTACTTGATTTGCGATGTTGTTAGTTAGATATGGGGGGCGAATGGGGAAATATTCATAATCTGCGTATCCTTTACGAGCACATATTAAACCTAATCTGATGGCTCTAGCTCATATAGTTTCTGAGTTATGCTCAAAAAACCGGGTCAAAAAACCGATAGACACTGATTATAAGAAAACGGGGCAAGGTATCGATCATTTGAAATAAACTTGATCTGCGTATGATATATACAAATCTAAAAAGTCTAAGTTCAACTCTCTAGCCCTTGTAGTCTCTGAAATCTGGACGGACAGACAGCCGGACATGGCTAGATCGATTCGACTAGTGATGTTGATCAAGAATATATATACTTTATGGGGTCGGAGATGATTTCTTCTGCCTGTTACATACATTTGCACAAAACCATTATTCCCTTTTTACCCATTTTCAACGGGTTCAGGGTATAAAAAAGCAATTAATGAATAGGAGAATAAATAAATATATAAATAGACAGAAGAATAAATAATTTAGCTAATTGCTAAATTAACAATCATGTAACGTTTACTTATGACTTATGAGCTCTTACGTGCCAGGGCCCAAGGGGCAATTGGAAAATGATATGGCTAGTTTCGGCTACGAGGATAATATATAGCCGAGAATTGTGCTAGATGGGCGGCTAGCTTGGCCTATTGCGTCGGCCTCTATAGGAACACATGCACTCAGATTGCTAGTTTTGTGAAGAGATTGAAATGAAGGTGTTTGGTTGTTCCAGTTAAAATGATGGAAAATTCCCGCTTAAATAAGATATAGGCTTATGGCCACACTCGACTATCTCCTTGCTTTGCCTTCCCGCCAAGAACACGTGTTGTCGCCTTTTTCTTTTATTTGCCAATCATCCCCTCGGCAGTGCCCACCTGCTGCCTCTCTGGTCACTTTGAAATCGGCCCTTTTAACTCACGCCAATCGTGATAAGATGAACAGGGGTGCTCCCCTCGATAAATTTCCCACCAGGGTCGCATTTGTGGCCGATAAATCAGTGCAACAAGATTTACCATTATTTTCAGGAGATCCACTTGAATGACCGATATTTTATACTGAATATCAAAATAGCAATCTGTTGCATTTCACATATCGATAGTAGCAGTCAAAATAGTCAGCTGGGTTGCTTTTAAGCAGTGAGCGAACCGGGGAACAGGCCGTGAGCCAACCGGGGAACAGGTCGTGAGCGAACCGGGGGAAAAGAGACAGAGTGCGGAGCCCGCAGAGATCTGCATGCACACATAGAAATATAGAAATCCGTTTTTTTTTAGATGCAACGGCATTGGCGAAGCTGGAAGTTGCTTTGGCTTAGCAACGAACACGAAAATTTGGAAGCGGGACTCCGTAAGCGTTATCGAAGGTGAGCAGATGTGGATTTTTTTGTCAGCGCTGTAAGAGTGCAATAGAGCCAGCGAATAAAAAGGCCTAGTGACCTGGTCACTTTTTTTGGGGTTTTTGCTGCTATATTAGATTAATTATTATTATATTATTATTATATATATATGTTTAATTGTTACATGTATATTTATTATTAGAAAATTAAATTTTAGTTTCTAAGCAAATTCGCCAATTAAATAATTGAGCTCGAATTTAAAATGCGCGCCTAAAGGCTCGTAAATGGGGAAGAGAGGAGCATGGCTATCGTTGGGATAGGTGCCGCATAAAATCTAGCATTCTAGGCCGTAGCTTAAAACACTGTTTAGCTACACAGGTAGGGCGGGATCGCTGTGGCAAAACATCTAAGCCTCCGTTCCAATGCTGATGTTTGTAGCAAGTTTGGTTTTGTTTATGTTGTTGCTGTTTAGTTTTGGTTATGTTAAAACACCTGTTTATTGATGTGTAGACTTTGTAGTTTTGTGTGATTGTAGATCCATCACTATGTGAGAGTACTGGCTAGCCGGCACATCCCCTGTTGACAAACCGACACAATATGGCGCCCAAATGAAAATGTTGCATGATGTCGCCTACGGGCAACTTCCGATCAAATTTTCTAATATCAAATAAAGAACGAGAAGACGAAGTCTCGCAACCCGTGGTCTGCCTTTTCGATCACGCTGAATCCGCGCCAAGACTCACTTCAATCGTGTGGGCATTGAGTAAAAAAATATACAGAAGAAATTTGGATCACGAGCTTTTACTCACACAAAATGGAAATGCAACGCCCAATTGTCTATTCGCTCATTTTCTGTTACCCAAAATGCAAAGACAATTTTTGTTTATTCTTCACGCTTTTGCTGTGCAGTGCTGTATGTACATATGTGTTATTCACTCATATATATGTATGTGTGTATGCGTTTGTTTTGATTTCAACGTTTAATTAAAAACTAATAATAACGAGACTGAAATGTAGTGTGTTTGGATGCACTAAAGGCAACCGCCTTTTGAGTATACCAGACAATTTCGTGAATGAATGGTGTTTGAATTTAAGAATAAATGTTAATAGTGTAAACAATCATACTAGAGTGTGCGAACGACATTTTCATAAAGAGAGCATTTTATTAAAAAAGTTAAAAGTAGGCGCAATACCTACACATAGTTTGGCTACGTACCTCTTTTTAAATCTATTTATATACATACATAAGTTATGTTATTTGTTGGGTAAGTCTTTGAAGTGTTGCGCTTAATTGTATATGCATTGAATACTGTTCCAGCTACTGTAGATGCAGCAGGTTGTCTTCCCCAGCAGTTTTGGTGGTGTCAATTGACCCTCGAGGCGTGAGAGCGGTGGCCAATTGGCCCTACTATCGGTCATTAGTGATGCAACGCCATGCCAGTCCAAAAACGGACACGATCGGGCCCAGCCTTCGTATTTTTCTGTTTTTGCATTTACTTTGTTCGTTCTTATGGTCAGCTTATTCTATCGCTGCGTAGTAAAAAAAAATATATTGCCTTTCTCTTTACGCATATGTGTCGATCTCTTTCCCGACAGTATGCGGACATGTGTGTTCTTATTGTTTTTGTGCAAGAAAAGAAAGGGGAAAGAAGACGCGTTGCTGCGTCAAAGTTAGTTGCATTTCCAAAGTGCAAGTGAAAATATGTATGAAGGGAACAGCTTAGTATGAAGCCAAATAAACAACAACAATGAGTAAGTGCACCCAAAATGAGTAAGTAAGATATTTTAAACATTATAATGTAATATATGTACATAATAATAATTATTATTTTTTTAAGAAAAAGAGGTAAGTGCCAATTGTATTGTAATAATAATAATTATTATTTTTTAAAGAAAAAGAGGTAAGTGAATATAGTGAATTAATCCCTTATTTAGATGATATGTATGTATGAACAAATATTAACCGAAATGCATTCATTTTTATTTTCAATACCTATGTATTTATATTTAAACTATTTCTTTTTATGTCTTTTTGTTGCAGGCAGTACATATGTTGGAATCCACAATATCAGAATTTAATATGTATCGAAACGCAAAGAAAAATTCAGATCGATTTGTTTTTAATAAATAAATATATAAATAATATTAAATAAGCATTGATTTTTTAATTAGTGAGTATATAGGGAACACATTTTTAGCCGGCAAAGAAGGGATACCCTATAATTCCCCAGGGGTGCACCGCCGTCCCTATCGGCCACTCGCCTGACCCCTAGGGGATGCAACGCCGTGCCAATTCACCACTCGTCTGACCCTTTGGGGTGCACCGCCGTACCAATAGCCGAACGAAACCCGAGCGCCGTTTTATCCACTTTATGTGCCCCGCGCGCATTACAAAAGTACCAGCGCTGATTCCTTTACTGTTCCCCGGTGATGCGACGTCGCGCCAATTGTCACCGTCCTATGACATGTCAACGGGAAACATCCCAGTAAAACGCATTGGCAAGGGTTTGGCGAGTGGTGGGTTCTTAGTCTTTTCTACCGGCGATATCCCAGTCACCGACCTGATACCGTGAACTACAGGGACTCTTTGCATTCATACACACATCCGCAAAGTCACACACATACACACACAAACGCACGAAAAGTTTAGGTCTCTAGCTGTTGTAGCTTAAGTGTGATCAACATAATTGTGGTCTAACATTCACTAAGTTTTCAATTTTCCGAATACATTTAGAAAAAAGGCACCAAATGAATGAAATTTATGTTGAATTAAGAGTTCCTTTGAATCTTTTGCAATCTATGTTTAAACACGCAAATATATTTGAATTAAATAAATCTGTAACCTTAAATAAGATATCATCGACTGACATTATTCGAAAATTTGAATATTTTAGAATTTGTAAGTCCTCCATTGCACTCGTATCCCTTTAATAATATTAAAATATATGTTAGAATTAAGTACATTTAATTGTTTGTCATACACAATAATATAACTAACAAATGTTAACTTAACACAAGTACAAGCTAACTTGACTCAAGAGTCGATTTACTTATTTTAAAAACATTTTGTTCTCAATTTTATGTACGTGTTAACTTAAATTTAGTTAAAGGGAACTTGGAACAAGATTCAAAAGTACTTATTTCAAGAACGTATCATACTTAATTTAAGCTTACATGGTCTTGATTCCAGACTACAGTTTGCCTGGATCTAGTCTAATGTACCTATTTTAAAATGCTTCTGTACTCAATTTGAATGCTTTAAGAAGTTAATTCAAGTTTATATTGTACTTTAATCAAGAACAAAAATCTTATATCAAGTACATTTTGAGCTCACTTTTTAAGTTTGAAAATACTAAAATACTTAAATTGTCGGACTTAACAAATTGTACTTGATAAAAGTTCGAACTTCTTGACTTTAGTATTTTCAAAATAAGTAAGATATCATGTCGTAAATGTGGAGTTTTGAGTACGAAATACTTGATTTCTCTCTGTGTACTTTCAGTGACTTAGGTGCTCACTTATTTGAGCAGAACAACGAGCTATGCTGCTATGAGTTGATGATTAACAAAATAACTGTCATAACTATCGATTTATTAACCGTATTCAGTACCATAAAGAGTTTTGCTCATTTCTTACGTTCGAAGGATTGCAGACTACTCTATGGCGCCTCATTCAACATGCCTATCGCAAAGCATTTAACAGAGAGTGAGCACAGCTTTCACTGCAAGCTATGCTTCTTGCAGCTTCGGTTAACTAACACCCAAATAATGACAGAAGTGCCAACGGCTCAGGTGCAATGGATTGAATGAGGTGTAACTACTAGCCAAGCTTATTTGCCGATAAAAGTCTAAATTGACATTTTTTACCTTCATCACTTGGAGCCACTTGGGAGGCTGGAGTCACATCTGTCATGCTACACATCGGACGTGTAATTGAAGCAGCTGTTCTAATATTCGAGGAACTTCCTACAATATTGACACAAAAATAAGCTATTCTGAACTATCGCCTATTATGCCCAACTGGAGATAGCAGTTTGGATCCTCTCATTTCTGCACACTTTCTGAATTAAGCTTTATACACTACTGTACCCGCATCATGCCATCTTTATGACCCAATTAACTGATTGGACAGGTGGAACTAACTACAAGATATGGCTCAAAGTTTTTGGAAGTGCTGACATATGAGGTATTTGACATCCATACAACAGAGAAGCAAATGGCAATTAGAGAAGAAAACTTAACACTTGGTGCACGTTTTTTTAACGGAGCTCAATCTTCCACCCTTCAAGTGGGATACAGATGTTCACGTTGGACAAGATGAGTATGTCCCAACTGTCACAGTCAAAACTGCCATTGCATAATTTAAACGCCCCATTGTCAAGATCGATGGTCTGTCCCTTTGCAGTACAATTATTCAGGGGGGTCGGTATATTCGGGAACGAGACACTTTTTATTCTAATTTGATTCCCGCTCTTCTTATACCCTGAAATCATTGAAAATGGGTAATAAAGGTATAATGGTTTTGTGCAAATGTATGTAACAGGCAGAAGGAATCATCTCTGACCCCATAAAGTGTATATATTCTTGATCAGCATCACTAGCCGAGTCGATCTAGCCATGTCCGTCTGTCTGTCCGTTTGTCCGTCCCGTCTGTCTGTATGAACGCGTCGATTTCAGAGACTACAAGGGCTAAAGAGTTGAACTTGGACTTTTTAGATTCGTAGATACCATACGCAGATGAAGTTTATTTCAAATGATCGATAACTTGCCCCGCTTTCTTATAATCAGTGTTTATCGATTTTTTAATATGGTATTTTGCGCATATTTCAAAAACTATAGGAGCTAGAGCCACCAAATTTATTTTAGTATGTTCAAGTGAATAATTCGCAAATTATGAATATTTCGGATTTTGGATACCTTCCCCCATTTGCCCCCCACATAAAAAAACCAGCAAATCAAGTACTACAGACTTGTGCTTTAGTTTGTACATAGATGTTAATGTTCTTGTTACATCCTGAAAATTTCATAAAGATCCTATTCTTAGTTTAAAAGTTATGTAGGAATTAACTTTCCAAATTGGGAGCCAATCGCAGCTGCTTAAGCATATCTCAGAAACTATAAGAGCCAGAGCCACCAAATTTGGTTCAGGCTGCTATATATAAATGTTCTATAGTACAATAAGAATACAATAAAACCTTTTTTATCCAAATCGGTTAAGAAACACAGAAGTTATTAAAGAAAAGCTATTTGTACATTGGCAAACCACGTTGTGGCAAGCGCCAAGCGCAGACGTTTTCTGCATTCGTGTGCACTCATACATACATACATATGTATATGCACATTCTTTTTGAATTCTTAAGCGATTGCTTGTACGTGTGTGTATAATCTCAGATTTCGACGAAGGCAATTCAAATGCAACTGTAGCTGGGTGGTAGAGATGTTGCCCGGAGCGCTAGCAGGTGCGGGTTCGAGTCTGGCTTGGGTCAATGGAGTTTCTTTACTGTTTATTTAAATTTGTATTTTATTTTATTGTTAAACTTAACACACTTATTGGTCCAAGTGTAACTTATTGCTGGGAAATCGGCGATTTGATACTCTGGAGCAACAGAATGGGAAAAAGTTGGTATTTGGCATGCACAGTCTCAAAAAGAATTAAGTCAATTATTTATTTTTTATTTTTAATTTTTATTTTACTAAGTGTGGCTGTGGTGTCGAGTGTATGAATGCAGAGGGTTTAATTAAATGCATGTAACGACAGCTCGCCGCTGGGTTCAGGGTATCTCCTAGTCGGGTACTGCCGACTAGAGCCATCTTACTTGCTTTATGTAAAGCTTATTACTTTTCCATTCAATCTCAACTAACTGTACTTTCACATTTCATCATGGCGAATAACACTTTCAGTCGTTTGTTTGGTGAATCAGCATTTCACAGCTTACCCGCATCTAAGGGTGTAAATAGTCTACCTGCCAAATGTTGTGTCTTTAGCTATAAAACTGGGAGAGGTTTCGATTTTCGTGAATTGTCACACCCCCGTGGGTGTAGCCACAAAATCTTAACACTCTATCTGAAGTGGGTTTGCGCGAGTAAATCTTCCAAGTTTGTATTCAAACGAACTCGCGGACATTACAAAACCAATGTAACATATAACTTTATAAACAAATATAATAAAATAGATATTTAAATAGTTACCATAGTTATGCACATAAGAACCTGTAAAATAAACATTCCAAAAGATAGAAACGCAAGCGTGGTTAAAGCAATGTCTGTAATGTCCTTCAGGCTGATTTCCTTAATTTGCTTTGTTGGATGCGAAATGGCACTGGATATTTCTGGTGAGGATTGGTCGACCCCAACGTCGTCAAGTACAGTTTCATAACCTGCAAAACTTTTAATATCACAATATTTTCACACACTTTTTAGTATAAACTCACTTACCATTTTTGCTTATTTGTTTTACTTTTAAAGCAAATTGTGGATTTTTTAATGATAACCGGGGCATATGCATAACTTCAAGCGGAGAAACCTACATAAATAAAAAGATTTTAAAATTATAAACTTTTAATATTTATGTAGGACTGATTATGACCTTTTTATTAATATAATGATAATCACTGTGGACGTAGTCTGCGCTAGGAGCGAAGCATGACGTTGAAGTTTTGCTACGATAGTCCGATCAGATCGAGTTATATACCGATCGAAATTTATCGTTTAAACTTAAAGAAAACAAGATGGCTCTAGTCGGGTGCCCCGACTAGGAGATACCCTGAACCCAGCGACGAGCTGTCGTTACATACATTTAAGTCTCTTTGCATTCATACAGACATTCACAAAGTCACACCTACACACCTACACACTCACACAAACGCACGCAGCAAACTGAGCACTTTACACATCGGCTGCGCTTGGGCCCACTATGAAAAATTAAATTTTGAATAACTGCTAAACTAAGAGTATGATCGTTATGAAATTTTCAGTGCTTAATTAGAGCATCCAAATCTTTGTACAAACCAAAGCGCTGTTTGTCAGTCTGCAGTCTGTAGTATTTGACTTGCGTTTTTTTTTTTATGGGGGGCGAGTGGCGGGCGGTATCCAAATTCCGAAATATTCATAATCTGCGTACGTTTAGTTCAGATTTCTACGGACGGACATGGCTAAATCGACTCAGCTCATCGTCCTGATTTGGAATATATATACTTTATGGGGTCGCAGATGCCTCCTTCTGCCTGTTACAAACATTTGCACACAGCTATTATACCCTTTGAAAATGAAAGGTTCAGGATATAAAAACCAGTGGAGATAGGTCCGACCCCTTATCTTAGCATACATTTATCCGAGTACTGTCTTTCAAATATTTTAAGGATGGATCTTGGAACAAGCATAAAGCATGAAGAAAAGTATGGATATTCACATTTTATATCGATAAGCATTTTAGTTGAGAAGTGTGGTGCGTTCTATTACTTGTGTTTTTCACCATTTTTCCGTAAGAATTTAAATTTAATAATTCTGATTAAATTTTTGTTTAATTTAAACTTTTGGTAAAAATACATAATCAGCTGATCCAAACAAAATCAAGACAAAGCGGCAGAGTGCCATCAGAAAGTTATCTGGGAACACAGATTTTCAAACTGAAATCAGATACGAGTCTGATTTACATAAATATGTTAAAATATCCAGCAAATGACATATTTAACTATATTTTGTCATTTTTAATATAATATTTCAAACTCAATTTCAACGCAACTGGTTTTTTTTTAGCATCATTTCTAGTGGTTAGTGGTAAGCTTGGCAGGCTCAAGATCAGTTATTGGTTTATCGAACCAATAATAACAACAATGTATAAACCACCAAAAAGTGAGCAGGTTGTCTGTATAGCTATTTCACGAACCTCCCGGTTCTATCATCAGCAGATTTTGCTATCGAGCTTTGGTCTGCGTACGCCTTGCCACTCTTTCGAAGCTTGAACCTGTGCAGAATTAAAAAGTTAATCTACGGAAAAACAGCAAAAAGCGCGCAAAACAAAAATAGCGCATTTTGTCTGATTTGTTTACAATTTGTTTTGGCATACAATTGTTTAGAAAAGGGCTTCTCCCTTTTACCCTAACAACCGCCAATATGTGATTTTTGTTTTTTTTTGTTTCTAAAAAAGTTAGTTTTTGTTGACAACAGTGAATGGCGTGCCGTCCATTTTTTTTTTATAGTGGATACTTGTAAGCTTGGCAGGCTCGAGGTCAGTTATTGGTTTATTGAACCAATAAAAACATCAATGTACAAAGTATTAAAATTTCAACGTTTTGCGGCATAGTCTCAAATCAAAGTCAGCTGTTCGCTCCAAATTTAAAACAACAGATGTTCGACTAAATCAAAATGCATTAAGCCAACTAATTGGAATTTTTTTATGCCTAATAGCGTGGGGTTTAGACTCCAAAGCCATTAGAAGGCTGTATTGTATGATGGTTATGCTTGTTGTTATGTACGCTGCCCTTGTCTGGTGGCCAAATGTGCAGCACACCACCGCCATACAAAAATACATGTGGATGTCATGCGTACATGTCCATTTGCAGCACTGGAGATAGTCTTAGGACTGAATCCACTGCACTTGCACATAAATAAGGAAGCTTCTTTGGGCCTTCTGGGGATTAAACTCACGAATGGGTTGCTAGCAGCAGACAATGGTCATACTAGTCATAAAAAATCTCGATGACAATGGGTACCTGGTGTTTTTCAATCTGAGATCCACGCCATTGAGTCGTACTCCAAACATATAGTTGACAAGGGGATAAGAGAAGCCACTTTAAATATATTTTCAGATAGCCAAGCAGCCAAGCTCTTTCCTCATGGAGGATTACTTCGATACTGGTTTCGGATTGCTGGAATTATCTCCAACAACTGTCACATAGAGACCGGGTCACACTTTGTTGGGTCTCAAGGCTTTCCGGAATTTCCGGCAACGAAATTGCGGACGGGCTAACTACAGCCCATTCCGCAATCCCCCTTCTTGGACCTGAACCCTTTTGGGGGTTAAGCTGGGCCTCTGCCAAAGGGTTGATAGAGGAATGGTCAAAAAAGGAAAGGATAAATGTATAGATAGAAAGATCAAAAATCTTTTTAGGTCGGAACTATGGGTCTTGAAGAATTGAGTTGAATTTTTTTAATTTTTTACTCCGGCACAGATCAGAAATTCCTCAACAAGAGATTTGCTCTCCTTTATAAAATGCAACATTTTTTCGACTTTTCCCCGAGTTTTAAAGTCAAACAAGTAAGAACGATGCAGTCGAGCGTAATTGACTGCGCAATACACGTTCACGATCTTAATTACACTAAGTAACAGCCAAATTGTATTGTTTAATAAACATACTATTTCTCACACATATGGGGAACCAAATAACGAAACAGCACATACCATGGGAAATCATAATGTTCAAAATGCGACACTAGTGAACGTGAATGATATAATATTGCTATCATTGCAAACCAAGGACTTTGACTTTGTAAAAGTGTTATCTACGGTAGGGGAAGCACTATAGTATATAAAAACTGTTTTCCAACTTCTTTCAATGACAAAAATTTAGAAATTCATATTCAATCGCCCACTGATTGAAATCTGAATCTGAAAGCTTGTGGGAAATGAGGTATTTTACTCTATTTTGACATTAGATAAAAAAGTAGCGTGGAACTCATTCTGACAAGTTATTGCTCACTATTGGTATTTTTAAAATACCGACTTTGTTACCGATTCAATATTTGAAAAATTAAATAACATGTAACATGTTAAGAAACAAATAGTAAATCGTATTTTTAATAAACATTTATTGATATAATAGTGAGTTTCGCTGGCTCGAGGTCAAATTATTGGTTTATTGAACAAATAATAACAAGATATAAAGCACCAAAAAGGGAGCAGGTTGTCGGTATAGCTATTTCAAGATCCTCCCGGTTCTATCATCAGCAGACTTTGCTATAGACCTTTGGTTTGTGTACTTGCCACTCTTTCGTAGCTTGAACTTGTTGCGAAAACAAAAGTCGCTCCTTTTGTGTACCTCATACTCTGTTTTGGCATACAAGGCTAGTAAGCCTATTTCTACTAGGGCAGCGTCCACGTCCGCGTCCAAAAATTAATGGACTTACGTAAAATCCCCTGTAAATAGTGTCAAAACCTTATATTAACAGGGAGGGAAAATAGAAGCGTTAAAAATGTACGCGGGCTCTGCCAACTTGTTTTTATTCCCTGAACCCATTGAAAATGGGTAAGAAGGGTATAATGGTTTTGTGCAAATATATGTAACAGGCAGAAGGAAGCATCTGCGATCTCATAAAGTATATATATTCTTGATCAGCACGACGAACTGAGTTGAATTTGCCATATCCATCTGTCCGTCGTCTGTCTGTCCGTCTGTATGAACGCAGCGATCTCGGAAACTACAAAAGCTAGAAACCTAAACTAAACGACTATAGATTCACCTAATCCATACGCCGTACAAATTTTTTATCGATAAAAAACGATTTTAAGACTTGATTTGGATGAGCTCGTAAAGGATACGCAGGTTATAAATATTTCGGATTTTAGATACCTCCCCCCAATCGCTCCCCAAATCAAAAAAATGCAAATGAAATACTACAGACTTGCGCTTTGGTTTGTATATAGACTTGGATGCTCTTCTTAAACACTGAAAGTTTCATAGCGATCATACTCATAGTTTAGAAGTTATTCAAGAATTTATTTTCCATAGTGGGGCCATGCGCAGCCGATGTGTAAGGTGCGCAGATTAGTTCGTGCGTTTCTGTGTGTGTGCATGTGTGATTTTGTGAATTTGTGTATGAATGCAAAGAGTTTTAAACATATGTAACGACAGCTCGCCGCTGGGTTCTTGTTATATAATATTTACTATTTTTCGTAGCACAGTATCTCTGTACGCCGGGTACTTCAAGCTGCCTGATGCTTGGAAAGCGTGACTGCCACAGGCGTGCACGAGGAGAAGCAATCCTCTCTGCGTGTCGATAGCGGACACACCTCTACCATGGTTGGAACAGGCCAAAACTTCTTGTAAGGTAGCGCACAAATGAACGAAAAAGTGCACCAAAGCGAGTGCGCAAAACAAGGCTACTCTGAAGATCAGGACTCGGCTCAACAGCATCGGAGAGGAGGAGAGGAGCAAGTTGTTGTTTGCCGTCCAAAAGATCAAGAAGGGTCGGTAACATTTTGCAACGATGGCTGCCATGCAGGCGACAATGTCGAGGAGCAACTCGCCACCAAAAGCCAGAGCTCGACTGAGACCACAAAGGTGGATGTGGCCGTGAATAGCGATCCCGCCCAACGAAAAAGCGCTGCCGGGAGTCAGCTAGCGATGTGACACCTTGTAGTGGCGCTCATCAACAGAAGCGACCCGAACGGCAAAGTAACAGGCAGTAGAGACGAAACTTCTGCAAGCCATGCTCATAGATGGAGACGCCAGATACAGACGCCGGGTGCCACACTCACCACATTCGAGGGTGCAGGGTGGCTCAACGGGGTTACAATTTTAAGCTGTCGCGATGACCTAACACTGAGACTTTGGGGCTGTGGTCGCTCCGTGGGAGAGTGCCAAGCTGGAGGTAGTGAACAGAACATTGATTCAATCCGTACCGAAGGCGAAAGTTGTTCTCCCGCGGGTCGTTCAGGCAGAACAGGCAATGCGATTATTACAGTAGCAGAATCCAGACGTGCCAACCGCTGATTGATAGGGGTTCCATGTAGCTAAGTCCGACAGCAAAGTACTGCCCATGGTCCTGCAGATCAACAGGGAGGCCGAGGACATGCTCTACTCGAGATTCGGGAAGATGGTGTGAGGTGTAGGTAGTGTGTACCTACGATTTAAAAGCGCTACTCCTAGTAGAAGAACGACAACACACTCAAAGCCGTAGAGGTGCAGCGAGACCTTGGCCTGCTGGCCATAGTAGAGGCAGCCCACGGCCTTGAAAGAACATTTGGCACAAACATCATATCAAGGATATATAGCAGTCCTTAGAGACGCTCGTACGACATCTAACCTGTGTATATTACGTACCATGCAGGTCTTTAAAAAGCAAAAGAAGGACCAGGCTGTCCTGGTGGACTTCAGAGAGCAATACACAATAGAATGATGCACATGAATTCTTCAAGCTCACCAAACAAGCAGATGAAGAGATCGAATGGACCGAATATAAATTCCAACTCCGCAGCATCAGGAAAGAAGTTCGGAAAGAAAAACGGAACTTATGGAAAGCCTTCAGGCTGTAGCCTGGAGGACTGTCACGATTTGTGTTCTTGTGCAAGGTAAGCAAGGGCAGTCATGTGCATCCGAAATCCTATAGACCAATAAGCCTGACCACTTTTCTGCTCAAAACACCAGTAAAACTTGTAGAGCTTCATATAAAGAAAAGTACCTACCTAACCATGGACCAAATCAACACAAATACCCAAAGGGTAAATCAGTAGAGACAGTGCTACACTACTATTACACTCCACTACCAAGAATATGCCAAAGCAGCAATGCGAAGCCTAACAGCTGCAGAATCCCACTCAGCAATAGACCTGTGAAAACACAAACCGTTGAGCCACATGACGGTCAGTGCTGAGCCGGCAGTCTTATCTCCCCTGTTATGAAACCTAGTGGGGGATGGGCTGCTGAAGGCATAACGAAGGAAATCCCCTAATATAACTGCCTATGCAGATGACATAAGCATAATTAACACTGGAAAATATTTATTGACTCTTGGCGCAGTCATGTACTACAATCTGACAGAGCCACAGAAAAGTCCACACACCTTAAGCTAATGAAAAGGACCTAACGGCTGGTACTAGTTTTCATTGAGGTCTTCCTCCACTAATGTGTGTCAAACCCCTGTACATCCAAGCTCGGCGACGACTGGTGCTCGGGACTGGACCAAAAAGCAGTGCATCAGCTCAAAAATGATTTCGGGAGTCGGGACAGCAATGTACTGTGCAGAGCCAAATATCAGGCTGCCGTACAAACTGCCCGATCACTGCAGCATATTCCATGCGGAAGTATTCGCCACAAGGAAGGCGGCAGAAGTACCCCAACATTTTCGGAGACAGCCAAGCCGCAATAGAATTCTTGCAAGTATCTGATATTTCCCCAAAAAATGTCCTGGCAAGCAGGAAGGCACTAGATGACCTTAACACTGCTGTAACAGTGCACATCCATTGGGTAACCAGCCACTGGGCAATTGATGGGAACGAAATGGCAGACCACCTTGCTAAGTAAGGCGCCGGGCTATCTCACAAAAACTTCGTTTATATGGAAATCTACTTAAAGTCTCTTTATAGCGACATGGAAAAGACCGCCTGGCTGGCAGCTGATACAAAGTGGAAAAACACAAACTTAAAAATCTCTAGAATCATGTGCAAAACGCACTGTCAAAAGATCACGCACTTCCTACTGCAGCTATTAAGGCGAGACTGCCGACTATTGGTGGGAGTAACGGCTGATCATTGCCTGGCAGCAGGTCACCCAAATACACTGGGCATAACAACGGACAAAGGCTGCCGGAAATGTAATGAATCAGTCGTTGCTGAAAAACTGGAACATTTCATTTGTTGCTACACCGCACCAGCTCTGAACAGAGCCAAATACGTTGACGCAAATTGGCATGCATCGCTGACAGAAAATGCCAGACACACTCCAAATGCACTACTGGCATTTGCCTAGCAAATACGAACACAACAGGATTAAGAAGACTCCTAACGACCGAAATACTAAGGGTCTATATGTAACCGCTGCAGCGGTTAACCCGTTCAACCTAACCTACCCTAGGCGAACACCCATTATTGTTTTAATGGTAAGCTACTTGATCATATTGAATCGGTTGATGATTTGCGTCACTTGTTTTTCCTTAATTGTGTCCATTTGATTGTTCGCATGCAGTTAAATTACATTTCGATATGTGGCCCAAAAGAATGAGTAAAATAAATAAATCAAAATAAGTACAGTGTAGTATCAAAAAAAAAAAATACTAATATTACCAGATAATTACATACTTAAATTATAAAATCAGCAACGGATATACATATTGTGCAAAATGGTAAAATATATTTTTTTTAACCCTGAACCCATTGGAAATGGGTAAAAAGGGTATAATGGTTTTGTGCAAATGTATGTAACAGGAAGAAGGAAGCATCTCCGACGCCAAAAAGCATATATATTCTTGATCAGGATCAACAGCCGAGTCGATCTAGCCATGTCCGTCTGTCTGTCCGTCTGTCTTTCCGCACGTCCGTCCGTTCGTCTGTATGAACGGGTCGATCTTGGAAACTTTAAGAGCTAGAGACTTCAACTTTTCGGCTATAGACTCGTCCATGGCACGCGCAGATCAAGTTTATTTAAAATAATAGATTACCTACACCATTTTCCTAAAATCAATAAAAATCTACAAAAACCTTTAATTTGTTAAGCTTATTTCGTAAATTACATGACCTAGGGACACAAAATTTGGTTCGAATGAATATTTATATAAACTATAGCACTAAAAAAGCTATTGCATTAAGATTCAACAACATCGGTTAAGAAACACAGAAGTTATCGTGAAATCGTGTGGAAAAGTTAGACAAATCTGACAATCCAATGGGCAGCAAATGCTGCAATAAGATCTAGGGATTTAAGTTTGTGTTTTAAGTTTGTGTATACCATATGCAGATCAAGTCTATTATAAATTATCGATTACCCGCCCCGTTTTCTAATTATCGATATTTATTGGTTTTTTAAACGGTTTTTTGAGAATATCTCCGAAACTATAAGAGCCAGCGCCACGTTAAATGTGTTATCGTAAAGGATACGCAGATTATGAATATTTCGAATTTTGGATACCTACCCCCATTCGCCCCCCATTTCAAAAAAACCCAAATCAAACTACAGACTTGCGCTTTGGTTTGTGCATAGATTTGGATGCTCTCATTAGGCACTTAAAATTTCATAACGATAATACTCTTAGTTTAGAAGTTATTCAAGAACTCATTTTCCATAGTGGGACCAAGCGCATTCAATGTGTAAAGTGCTGAGTTTGCTGACTTTGTGAATGTTTGTATGAATGCAAAGAGCTTTAAATGTATATACCGACATTTCGCCGCTGGGCTTAGGGTATCTCCTAGTCGGGGACACCCGAATAGAGCAATCTTACTTGTTTATAATTGTAATATATATGTAGTATCTATATGAAAATATAAGGAGCGTGTGGATTCGCTGTAATTTCTTTCGTTGTCTGTCTTGGTCCCGTTGATTCGTTGTTATTATTGTCTTCTATTGCTGCACGTTTATTTGTTAGTGTGTGCATTTAGATTGTTCAGAGACGTAGCCCCTAGAGCTGCTGAGAGTGAATGAGAAGGGAATATGCCCTTGCAATATGTGTGGCTCTAATTTTTGGCAATTAAAGAGTTGATTGCTAACAGTAAAGGAGACGCAGGCCTACCACAGATGCATCAGCCCCCACTTCGGAACACGTTACTTTTCGCAAAGCTCACTGTTAAAGTTTATGTAATATACAACGTTGAAATTAACGTCAAACCGACATCAGAAATTAAGAAATTCTTTGGAGGCCAGTGTTTTGGCAAACACAGATTTCGTATCCTGGAAGTAAGTGGGAGTTTAAAGAATTGTTCATTCAACATTAAGAATACGAAGACACGCTGGCGGCCATGTTCTTAAACTTGCTAAGCAGCCGCCCGTCTAACGGCGATTATCATGCAATTTATGCGAATTGCTTAGTAACGTCATTGACAACGAAGTTGCGAAATATGAGCGTCAAACAAAAATGCTGTTTCAACTGCACTGGCAAATGTTGACAGTCGCTTGCAAAGGATTATTTTAACTTAAAATGTGCAATCTAGAAGTAAACTACAGTTGGAATTAAAAGCGTTTACAAGCTATAGAAAACGCAATGCAAACTAAGCCGTTAAACGAACTAAGCCGTCTTCTATTGTGCGCCATTTCTGAAAAAAACCAGGACATCGACTGCAGCAGCAAAGGTGTGGAGACAAAACCGCACGACACTATCAGATAAACGTATTTATAACGTTGTTTTTTAAAAAGGCATTGGTGATGCCGGTACATCCTGTACATTGCCAACTTTTTTGGATATTCTATTTCATGTTGTGCAAGATGATCATTTGACAAATGAGTGTGTCTGAGTAGTCAGGCAACTTGGTCGATCTCGATACTGAATTAGTTAGTAATGACAAAGATGAATTAATTTAATTACTTAACGAATACTCTAGAGCGTTTATTAAAGGTATCACTTGTACACGAGTTAGCACAGGTGAAATAAAAATTCGTTTGGCTGACCCCAGCAAAACTGTGCTACAGCGGCCCTATATGCCCAGTGCTCATGAGAGAGACACCAAACGAGCTAAGTTCAGTGCAGTAATGAAGTGTAATATTATCCGTCCGAGTTGCTCTTCTTATGCTAGCCCTATACTGCTCAAAAAGAAAGATGGTTCAGACCGTCTCTGTGTTGACTATAAAGAATTTAATTCGAAGACGGTTTCAGACAAGTACCCGCTACCGCTTATCAATGATCAAATGGCCAGGCTTTGTGGGGCGAATTATTTTACTTGTTTGGACATGGCTAGCGGATTCCACTAAATCACAATTCAATACAAAACTGCATTCCTTTTTAACATTTTTAATTGAAAGTACAGCGACAATTCTTACTACTTAGGTTGCTTGTCAATATTTAAATGTACTGTAGTTCATTAAGAATTCAATAAAACAAATTTCATCAAAATCGGATAAGAAACACAGAAGTTATTAAAATAAATGTATTTGTATATGGGTTAAACCACGTGATGGCAAGCGCCAACCGCAGGCGTTTTGTAATCTGTTTAAAATGTATGTCTCTAGCTATGAAACTGAAAGAGATACATCGATTTTATCGAAATGCTACGCCCACAGTAGGCGTGAGCGGACATTTTTTAAAGATCAGCATGACGATCATTGCACAAACTCTACTTTTAATTCGTGAACGCAAAGTACCTAAGGTGAGGGCGGGCGAATTTAAGCCAACTCACAAAAAATTCTTTCATTGCCATGCCTCCGCCGAAATTTATCCCCACCGTGACACAATTCGTTTGTCTGGATTCATACTTCCGTAAATTGAGGCCAAGTTTCTCTCAAATAGTACGAATAGTTTTGCTTGGAATGCAGAGCGAGAAGAAGTCCGACAGAAAATAATAACCATCCTCACAGTAAGCTAGTTCTACAGCTCTTTGATCCGCAATACCCGATTGAGTTACACACAGATGCGAGTTCCTGCGGATATGGTGCTATGCTTCTACACTGTATCGAAAATAATCTTCATGTCGTGGAATATTTCAGCAAAACAACTTCCACTGCCGAGTCTAGGTAGCATTCTTATGAATTGGAGACCTTGGCAATTGTTCAGTCTATTAAGCATTTTTGCCATTATCTGTTTGGCTGCGAGATTGTGGTGTATTCTTAGTGCTATTTCTTAAAGGCTTCACGCACATAAATGGATCTAACCCATAGGGTACCCCGCTGGTGGGCTTATTTGGCTACTCGCTGAACCGCGACTATATTCTGATATAGTTGATTTGGTAACTAAGTTAAATTGCAGTGACATTGCTGAAGATTTGGCTAAATCGAATGAGTTATGAAAGGGCAAGTTGTACCGCAAAGACCAAAGGATTCGTTGTTTGTCAATGGTGCCGGGTACATTTAAATGATCTTTTATAGTCAAATAGTGGTCTGGAAATCCAAAGTGTATTGGACTGATCCAATAGTAGCGAAAGGACTCTGTAAAACACTAAAAAAGCACTGTTTTCTGTTTAAAACAAATGCATAATTAAAAAAAATATAATAAATGCCACGAAAGCCTCGCAAAATAAGCAACATTCAATCGAAAAAGCGTAGAAGTTCTTTAGATAAAAGAAATGGGTTTTACTCGTACTTTTCAACCCGTTTTATTTATTTAATATCTGACTGATTTTATCTGAAACGATAATTGTGAGTTTACAATTGGTTTAATTTAGGATTAAATAGGTTTATGTATAAGATTTATAATTGGCGATCTATCAAGTCCGTTGGGTTGGTCTTTTTGGGTGGGTCCTGTTGAGACGCGTCCTTCTTCGCCTCCTTAGCAGGTTCCTTGCCAGAAGATTTGGGTGGCTACGAATTTTACCCAGGTAACCTGCTGCTTGCCTGTTAAAAACGTCGCCTACCATTGAAACGTTAAAGTCTTTGGCGATGTCGCGAGTGTAACATTCGAAGCCTGCCATTTTTCGGAAAAGCTTGGCCTGAATGATGCGGATTTTATGCAGATGTGTTTCGCAGCAGGTCCTGCCGGTCCTCAATTGGGATGTTGTCTGCCGTAGGCATGTCTTGCATATAAAGGCTGTATAGCGTTGGGCCCACAACGCTGCGTTGATACTGATGGGACGATAGGACTCCAACCTGTCAGGGGGCTTTCCACACTTATGCAGCATAATGATTTGAGCCCTCTTCGAGGCCACTGGAAAGTGACCTAGTCGAAGGGCTGCATTGTATATGAGTACGAGAAAAGCACCGCCTTGTGCGGGAACAGCTTGATTGACCGATTGTCGGCATTGACTTCTCCGCGGGCATTGTCAGAGAGGGACATTTCGTGTGGGGCTTCGAGGATCTGTGCGACTCGCTGCATCCTGGCTTGCGATGAGGTCTCAAACGGCTTGAAACGCTCCTCCAAGTTGCTGGCAAAGGCTTCGGCTCTTTCCTTTGGTGATCTGGCCCAGGTGCCATCGGGATAGTGTACGGGAAATTTTGTCGCAGCTTGCCTTTTATATTGCCTGGTGAGTTTCCAGAGCGCAAACTTGAAGCTCTCGTCTGCCGTTGCTTTCTATAGCATGGTGTCTGTAGTTTTCCTTTTTATATTAGTCAACTCCTTCCTGACCCTGTTGGCTGAACGGCGGTAGATCCTGTCGATCCTGGGATCCTGGGTACGGACGTACTCCCTCCTCAGTCGCATCGCCGGCCTGCCACCGTTTTGGCCAGGCACTGCTCCGAGTTAGTCCAGTAAGGCTGGCCGCATCTGCCGAATTTGGACTGATTAAGGCATTGAGCCATCAGCTAACTGGTGTGCAAGGGAACTAACGTGTAATTATTACTTGAATAATGTGCTCATACTGTTAGAAGTGCGACTATACTCTCCTCGTGAGGGAGGCTGGAAGCAGGTTCTTGGTATGGTCAGGTCTCTACCAAGGATACTGACTAATGGTAGTCGGGCAAAGAGAAGACAACTCTTCAGAAAATTACCCCAATCCTCCTTCAGAAGCTGTGAGCGGAAGGCACCTTCCTCTAAATAACTTTATCTCCAGGGACCTAGTTTCGTCAACCATTGAGATGGCTACGGCAGAAGGAGCGAAGGCGTCTGAATATTTCCCTGGCGACACCGACGACGCACCGCCGATGGTGGTTCAGCGGCTCGTCGACTTCTGCCGAAGGATGAACAAACAGCAAGTCATTGGCTGTGACGCTGTGACGTAGTAGTGACGTCAACAAAAGGGGTGAGTGTCTTATTGAATATATTTTGTGTAGTCAATTAGATGTATCAAATAGGGGGTGCAAACCTACTTTTATAAACGCTATCAGGGAAGAGGTACTAGACCTCACTCTGGTTAGCAGTTCTGTGTCCGATTTCATTAAAAATTGGCGGGTTACCGATGAGGCCACTGTTTCAGATCACCAGCACATCAGATTTGATCTCAAAGGCCAAGCGGAACTCCTTTCCAACTCTTTTAACCCAAAGAAAAAAAATTGGGACTTGTGGCTTCGTTGATCAACTTGCCGCCAGTTTTAACTCCACGAGGGAGATAGAATTGGCGTCAAGACAACTTCAAGATGTGCTTTTAACCTCCTACCATGATAGTGCGGCCCTAAGACCTCATCAGGCGAAACGCGAGGTTCCTTGGTGGCGCGAAGGCCTGGCAAATCAAAGGAAGGATGACTCTTTAACAGGGCTAAGTCAAATAGAGACTCATGGGACACATACAGATGCGCGCTAACTGAGTATATGTATAGTATGATGGTTATGCCTGTTGTCACTAACGCTATCCTCGTCTGGTGGCCAAAGGTCCAGCAGACTACCGCCATACAAAAATGCGGCAAACTTCAGTGGCTCGTATGCCTATCTGTCACGGGTGTCATGCGTACGTGTCCTACTGCAGCACTGGAGACAGTCGTAGGACTGAATCCACTGCATTTTCACATAAAAAAAGGTAGCTTCTTTGAGCCTTCTGAGGATTAAACTCATTAATGGGTTGCTAGCAGCAGACATAGGTCATGCTAGTCTAGGAAAAACCATTCCTGGCTTAGGGATCTGCGACAGACCGGATCTTAAGACCACCGAACTATTCTTCGCGGCGAAATTTAGGACTCTTATTCCTGACCGTAGGGAATGGGATGATGGCAACCCTTGCAATGATCGCATGAGCCTGCAGTGGTTGACAGACGGATCAAAAATTAATCAAGGGGTTGGTGCGGGGATCACATGACCCAACCCCAAAATCTCGATTGCAATGGGTACCAGGCCCAGTGTTTTTCAATCTGAGATCCATGCCACTAAGTCCTGCTCCAGACATATCCTTGACAAGGGGATAAGAGGAGCCACCATAAATATCTTTTCAGATAGCCAAGCAGCCATTTAGGCTCTTTCCTCATAGAGGATTACCTCGAGACTGGTTGCGGATTGCTGGAATTGTCTCCAGCACCTCTCACATCGAAACCGGGTAACACTTTGTTGGGGATGCAGATATACAGATGGGGCATTCTGAAATTTCCGGCAACGAAGTTTTGCGGACGGGCTATCTATCCGCAACCCCTCTTCTTGGAGCTGAACCCTTTTGTGGGTTAAGCTGGGCCTCTGCCAAAGAGTTGATAGAGGAATGGTCAAAGATGGAGAGGGGAATCTACTGGTCAACAAGTCCTGGGTTACGATAAGCTAAAGAGCTGGTCAGCCCACATCAAGGACGGAACTACGGCTCGTGGTGTCCTATCTCACGGGACACCACACAGTCAAGTATCCCCACCAAAAAATTAGCATGTCCCCTGACACAGAGTGTAGACTCTGCAGAGAGGATGACGAGACAACAAAGCATATTTTATGTGATTGTCCAGCCATTATTTGGAGTAGGAGGAAGTATCTATGCAGAGAATTTGTTACTCCAGCACAGATCACCTCGACAGGGGATCTGCTCTCCTTCATAAAGGAGGCAGAGCGTCTCTTGTCCCCATAGGGAGCCTTGGCACAAAAGACCGCAATTTGGTCGCTGTACCACTAAAATCTCTGTTGTGAGACTCCCTTACAAATAATAAAAAAAAAAGACAGTAGTTTTTGGTGTGGTCGAATTCATAGCAGCGGAAACAATGCCTAACGCTATTGTTTTTTTTATCAGGAGCTCGACTGGGGCCCGTTGATGGACAACCTTTTTGATTCGCAGAGCGTTCATTTTGTGAGGAGCGTGCTTTATATATCAACATAGCAGAAGTTGCGACTTGGCGGATCGTAGGTGGAGTCAGCGCTGGTATCACTAGTGGGAAGCCTGATCCCCGGGTTGTACAAATTTGCCACAACGTAGCCGTGTGATGTAAAGACCCCTTCTATTTGGTTCCTGGGAGTAAAAGCGCCCAAAGGTCTGTTTCATAGCAATAATATCACAATAATAATTAGACGCAAGACTGAGCTGCTAGGGAAGAGCTCTGTGCGCATTGGCTCCAGTACTGCACAACTTGTGCCTGTGAAGACAGAGGTCCTGCAGACGCTGCTGAATGCCGCAGTGGTTGTAGAAGATGCTGTTGTTGTGCTAACAATGTCGGTGGAGTTGCCTAGGCTGTCCTTGATGTGGCAACCGCGTTGTGGCTACTTGTGAGTAGATAGTCATAGTAACGGTTGAAATCTTCCAATGGCCTACCCCCAACAAAGTAATCGGCATTTGTAGCCATGTTAGCAGGAGACGTTGTTGAGTTCCAAGTGCCCTGCTGTGAGTGAGCTTTGGCGAAAGCTCTATTGCGAAAGCTTTTCTGTCGATCATTCGAGCACAGCTTAATCTTTGCAAGAGCTTCCTCACTCAGATTGCTCGTGGTACCTTTATTTGGGCAAAATATTGTTTTACTTTTGAAATCTCGCGGCCAGAGGCAGCACTTGTGATGTGTTGACCCACTAAGGGCGGGATTTGGTTGGAATGCCCTGGTGCGGGCTTTATTAGTGTCTCTGCCACTTTATTGCTTGCTGCACACACACACGAGAATGCACAATAATCACGTCCGATCGCCAAGAAAATATAATACTACATTCTTTTCAAATAGAAATACAACAATTCAGAGCAACTCAGTTCTCGTGACTACAGATAGCCAGAGAGCCTGTTTTGGATCTCCCGCTCTGCCCACTTTAACTCCCATGTCATGGAGCACGCGGTGTAGCTCTCCAGCTCGGTGACAGCACCTGTTGCACCAACAATTACAATGACCTCTTCAACTACTGCAATTGCAGCAACAACAACAACTGCAGCAGTTTTTATCACCAACTTCTGCAGAACAAATGCAAAACACAATAACAACGTCAATTGTCAGCTCCACTGTCAATACCGGTAATGACAATAACATGGAAATGAAAGAATCAAAGCAAAATCGAAAAGCCGACCCGTCTGTGCCGCCCGGCATGCATAGCTACATCCAAATCAAGTGCAAGTTAAGCTCTCAAAAGACAAATACTGATTATAATTAAAAATTAGCCGTGGCAATGATAGTAGTGAAATATCTGAGGCATCCAACTCTAATAGATATGCCCTTCGGGCGGATGCTGAATCTGAACAACACAGCGAGTCAAAGGAAGGGGTACTGATAAAAGTTAAGACATCACCTAGTTGTACTAATTAGAGATAAAATTGTACATTATAAGTAATGCTAGTTCTACACATAGTCTTTTGGCCTAAGTCCGCGTGTTAACAAGCCCTTGCTATCGTTGGGCCAGTTGAATGTACTGCCGTTAGTACATCTACGTCCAATAATATTAAATAAAAACATTCCACATAATGGATAATGTAATGTGGAAAATGTACATGAAACAAAAGTGCAGATCCAAGAAGAGGCAGACCACCGAGAAGTGACTAAATACTTTAATGAAGCAGGCAAAAACTTCTATATATATCAGCACAAAAGCTACGAAGGACTACAAGTGGTATATAAGGGAATAGAAACAACAGTGACACCTGCCGAAATTCCTAAGTTCTTAAAGAAAATAACTTACATGCAAAGACGGTCATCAATATCTTAAATTAAAACAAATAAAATGGCTCTAGTCGGGAGTGCTCGACTAGGAGACATTCTGAACACAGCGGCGAGATGTCATTACATACATTTAATTAAAACCCTATGCATTCATACACACAACACCACAGCCGCACTAATAAATAATAAAAATTAATGATTGCGCTGCGCGCATACTTTTAATATTAGCAGATACATTTTAGTATGCCGTAGTTGTGAATTTCTCGCAAAATTTTCACAAAATAGGAAACTGTATATTTCAAATGTTGGTTGCAGTTGATATAAATAACAAATAACATTTTTTTTCCCATTTTGTTGCTCCAGAATATTTGAAATCGTTGATGTCCCAGCATTAAGTTGCATTTGCACAAACAAGTGTGATAGGCTAAAAAAAAAATTAAAAGAGCATGAAAACTCCAGTTGACACAGCGAGATTCGAACTCGCGTCTAATAGCCCGCCAAGAAACACCTCTACCACTGAGCTACAGTAACATTCTAATTGTGTCCGTCAAAATCTGATCTTATAAACACACATTCACAAGCAATCGCTTTGGAAATCGAAAAAAAGCTCGCACATATGAATCTGCATATACATATATATTTGTAGGTATGTGTGCAGAAAACGCCTGCGCTTGCCCCCACGTGGTTTGCCAATATACAAGTACATTATCTTAAATAACTTCTGTGTTTCTTAACCGATTTGATTGAGATTTGCTGTAATGCATTCTTATTAAACTATACACCATATATATAGCAGCCTCAACCAAATTTGGTGGCTCTGGCTCTTATAGTTTCTCCAATATGCTCAGGCTGCTGCTATTAGCCCCCAATTAGGAAAGTTAATTCCTAGATAACTTCTAAACTAAGAATAGGATCGTTATGAAATTTTCAAGACAGAACAAGAGCAATGAAATCTGTGTACATCCCAAAGTACAAGAACTACAGACTACTTGATTTGCGATGTTGTTAGGTAGATATGGGGGGCGAATGGGGGAGGTATCCAAAATCCGAATTATTCATAATCTGCGTATTCTTTACGATCACATAATAAATCTAATTTGATGGCTCTAACTCATATAGTTTCTGAGTTATGCTCAAAAAACCGATAGACACTGATTATAAGAATCGTTATCGATCATTTGAATTAACTTGATCTGCGTATGATATATACAAATCTAAAAAGTCCAAGTTCAGCTCTCAAGCCCTGGTAGTCTCTGAAATCGACGCGTTCATACAGACAGACGGGCGGACGGGCAAACGGACAGACATACGAACATGGATAGATCGACTCGGCTAGTGATGCTGATCAAGAATATATATACTTTATGTGGTCGGAGATGATTCCTTCCGCTAGTTACATACACTTGCACAAAACCATTATACCCTTTTTTCCCATTTTCAATGGGTTCAGGGTATAAAAATAGGATTACATAAGTTTACTTTAATTCGCAAATTCTGTTTTAAATAGCTGTACATTTTTATAGCTTCAAGCGCAGCACACAACTCAGCTCTAAGTATAGTTAATTGTGACTTAACAGATGCTGTGAAATGGTGTCTTCCCAGTTGGAACTCGTAAATATGCTGCAATTCTTTCAATTGGTCGTAGCTGTACTAACGGCTGTACATTCAAGTGGCCCAACGATACCAAGCAAGGGCTTGTTAACGCGCGGACCCAGGCAAAATGCCACCCACCAACCGACCGAGGGGCGCGCCGCATAACGTGCGGTGACGAAAATCGCGAACAATTAGAAAGATGACATAACACTGGAGTTTTTAGACTTGGTATGGAAGCAACATTACTTATTATATGGAAAAGATTATTATAGTTGGAACATAAGATCCGAAATGGGTTATGGTTAGCATAGTTACTATTACAGGTTTGAAGAGAAAGCGGTAAAAAGTTTCTAGTAATTCTGTTCGGAACTTCAGAACTAATCTGGCTGATCAATTTGGAAGAATCAATTTGCCCGTTAATTAATTTGTGTAAGAAGATTAAACCAAGCATGGTTCTACGATCAGAAAGAGAAGGAAGATCTATTAGTAAAAGTCTACTAAGATAAGAAGGCATGCGAGAATTAGGATTCCAGTGATATCCCCGGAGGGCAAAGAGCAGAAATTGTTTTTGTCCGGATTCAATTCTATCCTGATGAACTTTGTATTGGGGAAACCAAATACAAGATCAATACTCAAGAATTGGACGGACAAGTGAAGTATAAAGAGTTTTAGTAACGTAGGGATCTTCAAATTCTTTCGACCAGCTCTTAATGAAACACAGAACACCAAGGGCTCGATAAGCAGCAAAAGAAATATGCTTGTCAAACTGAAGCTTCGGATCTAAAATGACACCCAGATCATCAACCGATTCAATACTATCAAGTTGCTTACTATTAATAAAACAATTGTTCAAGAAGGGCGGTCGCCTATAAAAAGACATTAATTTACATTTACTGCAATAAAGATTTAATAAATTTACTTAAGAGCAGGTTCGAAAACTGTCACCTGAATTACAATAGGTTAGTGGTAGTAGATCTAAATTTCACAGACCCATGCTGGCAGGGTGAAATTATAGATCTACAAAGATGTTGCATCTTAGGAATAGCAGACAACTTAGAAATACTTATATTGCTCTGAACATTGGACTTGTTTCATTTTTTAAGGAGAAGAATAATAAATGATTCTTTCCAAATGTTAGGAAAAGAACATAACTCCACGGACAGTTTAAATAATTTATACAACGGCTTCATTAGACCTTCAGCGCAATACCTAAGCACACAGCCTGGTACTCCATCAGGTCCCGGTGAAAATACAGGCTTCATGACCCTTAGATCACTTAGTAGTGAACTTTTCGTGATCAAAGGTCCAAAAATGCAATTTGAGTCATTTACGTGATAAGGATAAGGCAGACCCAATTAATAATCTTAAAAACTGTAAGACGTTTGAAAAAATTTAACAAATAGATCGGCGATGGCCTGCTCTAAGTCTGCTGTCGTTTTTTCGAAAAATACGGTTAATGGTAGTGTTGATGATTTACGTTTCGCATTCACGAAATTATAACACCGCCTTGGATTCCGCTGAAACTGTAACCTACAACTTTTCAGGCAACCCTTATAACATTAGTTATTTAGGACAGAGCAATTGGATCGAGCAATCAGATATTAAGAGTAATCCAAGAAACAGTCAGTTTTCTTGAACTTACTGTACATCCTTGACTTTATAATTTTTAAGTTTATTAATTCCCGTGTAAACCGTATTGACCTAACTGAATTACAAACCGGGCCACATATATCAAATAAACTATTTAAAGTGGAATAAAAAATCGTGATTGCACTATCCATGTCTTTACACATGTAAAGCCGAGACCAGTCAGTCTGGGATAAGAGCTGAGTTAGTTTAGCAAAGTCGATTTTCTGGAGGCTTACTGCCTGTGCGTAGCACCCGGGCAGGTAAATCATAAAGTGGGGTGATAAGGATCTTCAGGATATGATATGCGCTCAGTATAGGAAACAGATAAGAAGGAATGATCCAAAACAAAAATACGATCAAAATGCTTGAGAATTTAGAGAATTTGTGATTCCATTGATTTGATACAATGACATCCCAAATAAATTGTCAAAAAAATCATTTTGGGTCGTGGAAGTCAACACACTAGAGTCGCGACTAGAAATCCAACTAGTTCCGGCAAGATTGAAATCACCCAAAACAACAAGAAAATCACGATCGGAAAGCATAGAGGAGACAGAATGTTTTGCAGAGAAATGCAAAGAATAGACAGAATTATCGGAAGAAGGAGGAATATACGAACAAGTCATGAAAATGCAAACACCATGAGTGTACAATTTGACAGCAACAAATTCTATATCTATACCAAAGTCTGTTATTACAACCTCCGCAGAAAAATCAACGTCAACTGCAATAAGCACACCACCACCACGACGAGGAGTGCGATATTTTCTATAGATAGAGAATTTGTTAGATAAAATTTCAGTATTTAAGATGTCAGGCATTAACCATGTCTCAGAGAAGGCGATGACATGAAAAGGAAAAGATAGACTATTAAGATATAGATTGCTAAGTTTACTACAAAGACCTCTTGCATTCTGATAGCCAAGTGAGAGTTTTTCGTGTTAGTTTTTCGTACTATCAGAGACCACAAGCTTGATTTAAGCCAACACCAGTAGGGGGAAGTGAAATTGGAGGCCGATTTTTATTTTTTGCAGCGTATTCTTTTATGATTACGTGATCCGGCCAGAATTCTTTACAACAAACACTGCTGAAATGTTCGGCACTTATTTTAAAAGATGAAATTTCCCGAGTATATCCGAATTTGAATTTTTCCACCGTAAGATTTGCTTGACATTTGGCTAGAATAAAGGCCTTGACATCATCAGATATAGTAGAAGGGGCAAGCCTAGAAACAAAGATTTGTTTTTTTGGTGGAACACCTACAAGAGCCACATTAGGAACCACGACAGTAGCTACTAGCGGAGCTATAGCCTTGGTTGATTGACCATTTGATTCGGTCGGTATATTAGCACTGGAGTGTTGATCAGTATCAGCAGTGCTAGCAATCGCCGAATTAGAACACTTTTCGGGATCAGAAGGAACAACATCCATGGGGACAATATTATTTTCGTCACTTCTGTCTTTGATGTGGGGAGACGGGGAAGAAATATTGATCAATTCAACATTAGGAGCGGATATTGTGGGAAAGTGTGTTGGGACAGATAGTTCATTAGGGCCAATAGACAGTCTAAGATTGGCCTTTTGACGCTTTGGAGATTCGTTCAAAAGCTTCATTGCTTTGAACTCATTATCCAAAATAGTGAATCCATCGAACAGTTTTTTAAACCGTCCGAATAGATCTCCAAAGCCTTTCTTAGTCTGCCTCATGAGTCCCATCATGTCGCAATCAACATCCCTACAGGATTCACAAGTCCACTTCAGACCAGATTTGGACTCAATCAGGTCGATAACGCGGCCATTTAGGCCAGCGCATTTTTCGTGCGACACATTGTCACACAGCCATCAGCAAACGAAACCCATCTTAACGTTTGCTCGCACCTGGCAATTTTTATTGTAGCAGACATACAAGGAATTTAAACAAACAAAAAATCACTACTCAAACTAAAAAACAAGGTATAAAAAAAGGATAGGCACACTAGGGTTAAAATAATTTGAGACGCTGAATAGTACTTACAACAACAACGTTAGAAATATAAAAGCGGCGCGGGCGCGACGACCCAAATAAACACAACGGAATCAAAACAAGAGCAAAATCCAAAAAAAAAAGACCACGACCAACACCAACAACAATGATAGTTAGAGCGCGGGAAAGAGATGAGTAATTAGTAGCGTTGAGAGCGCGAGTAGAGAACAGAAAATATGATGACAGCGAAAATGCGAAAACAAAATAGGCAGGCGACAATGCAATTGCACAGGTCAACCAATATGTATGCGCTGCAGATTGTTGTTGTATCTAAACTCTTTTTAAATAATTTATTTAAGTACTGCCAATTAAAGTCCAACTGTGTGTTTTACACACCCGATGTATCACACAGTCACAATATTGAATATGGCAAAAAATGCACAGGTTAATCTTTGTTTAACATAATGAAAAGTTAATTATTTCGAGGCGCAAGAAAAAAACACGTCCGTTGCGAATGCGATGCGAATGCGTTAGACCGTATAGTATAGACCACCGACGCCTTTGCTAATGGCATCGGGGCTGTATTATCCCAGAGAGGTCGCCCCATTACAATGATCTCGCGAACCTTAAAGCAATGCGAGCAAAATTACGCTACTAACGAAAGAGAGTTACTAGCCATTGTATGGGCTCTAGGTAAGCTGCAGAATTTTCTGTATGGTACCAAAGATATAAAAATTTTCACTGACCATCAGCCTTTAACTCTTGCAGTTTCTGAAAAGAACACTAACACACTCGCCATTTAATCAATTTCACGGACAAAAGCAATATTTTTGAGACACTTAAAGAAGTGATCAACCCAACCGTGGTAAACGCAATACATTGCGATTTGCCAACACTTGCCAGTTTCCAACACAACATTGTATTAAAATTCCCGTCAAAGAAATTTTGGCATTGTAAGAACTTAGTGTGCGACGTCATAGACAAGAATGAGCAAAGGGAAATAATAACAGCCGAGCATAACCTTGCGCATCGTGCGGCCCAAGAAAATGCTAAGCAAGTCCTTCGCGACTACTATTTTCCAAAAATGAACAAACTAGCAAGTGAAATAGTCGCAAATTGTAAAGTTTGCTCCAAAGGGAAATACGATAGACACCCCAAAAAACAAGAGCTTGGAACAACACCAATTCCCTCTTACCCTGGGGAAATGCTGCATATTGATATATTCAATACGGACAAAAAACAGTTTTTAACTTGCATCGACAAGTTCTCTAAATTCGCAGCTGTCCAGCCGTTAGTCTTTCGCACAATAATTGACGTCAGAGCTCCAATATTGCAGTTAGTCAATTTATTCCCAAGCATAAAAACTATTTATTGCGACAACGAGGCAGCTTTCAAATCGGAAACGATAACATCGCTCCTCAAAAACAGCTATGACATTAACATCGTAAATGCTCCTCCTCTCCACAGTGTGTCAAACGGTCAGGTAGAACGTTTCCATAGCACCCTAGCCAAAATAGCAAGGTGCCTAAAAATCGATAAGAAAATCGATGACTTAACTGAATTAATAATGAGGGCAACAGTAGAGTATAACAAAACTCTGCACTCAGTCACAGACTTAAAACCAATAGAAGTCATTCATGCAGCATCTGAAAACTTCCGACAGGCTATAAAAGCAAAAATAACAAAAGCTCAGAAAACTAATGTCGAGAGATGCAACCCGAATAGACAAAACAGGGTATTTGACGTAGGTGAAAAAGTGTTCGTAAAGAACAACAAAAGACTGGGCAACAAATTATCTCCTTTATGTTCAGAGGAAAAGGGTACAAGCAGACCTAGGAACGTCTGTTCTTGTTAAGGGGAGGGTAGTCCACAAGGACAACCTCAAATAAAAGTTTACTACTTACGCACCAAATAATTAAGTTAGCGATAGAGACAAGAGGCACAATTTTTATTTTCTTCTCATTCTCCTATACATTGCAGGATTACTGTCACTATACTACTCATACTAGTGACAATAGTGAACGGTCAAATCACCGACTATTCGCACTCTAACTACATTCCTGTAATTGATGGCGATGCATTGGTATGGGAACAGAGGGACTACTTGAGGCACTCGAGCAAAACCATCGAGAAGTTTAAGGATGAGTTTGAGTCAGACGGGAAGATCAAAGTTTGGTTCACCGCTGGAGTTAGTCTTGGCATCATATTTTCACTTTCGCTACTACTTTGCCAAGTGCTAAGAAGAAGACGAGATTCGATGGAAATACAGACGGCCATCAATAAACTCAGTATGACCGGGGACAGTCAAGATCCTGAGGGGGGGGGGGGGGGGGGGGTTAGTTAACTGATAAGTTAATATAATAGTTGTTGTTGGATTGCCCTAAGCAATCCAAGCGTTTATAATTGTTCGTTGGGTTGCCTTAAGCAATCTCAGCGCTAAACGTCTGCATCAGCGCTCTATAGCTCAATGGTCAGCGGCGGTAATCGGACACTTTTGTTATTGTCGCAAGAGTCTTCCGCTTATTGCCTATGATTATGCTGAGTCGGCTTGCCGACCATGACATTGTGGCGTGATGCGCGTGTCAGACTTGGCTTTAGAGTTAGACATTTTTTGATTTGCATTTTAGTTTTATATGAAGCGCGCAAAACATAAGTCGCGAGAATAAATATACTGCTCCAACACTTGTCGTTAAAGTCTTATCTTTTATTATTGTCCGAGCCCAAGGCCAGCAATAGAAGTCAGTCAACTTCACAACCTAATCAACAGCAACATCTCCGGCTCAAGGAGCGATAGCAATATCCCTGGATCAAGGAGAACAACGCGGGATTCACGCATAGCATCGAATAACAACGCGGGCCACTGTGTTTATTAATAATTTGTATGCATGTGTGCAAGTTAACATAAGTTAACGCGACTCGGTTTGACTCCAGCACAGACGCTGACTCAGCTCTGGGCCGGATGTCTTCACATAGCAGGCAATGCACGAGGCGCAAGCTAAGCGTTTCTGCAGCCGCTATGATTTTTGCATTGTGTAACTTAATACTTTAATAATTCTTCATTGTAATTCTTTGTAGCTTCATAAGTCTCTTTTTGTCAACTTAGTTTCAGTTCACAATTTGTATGCCTTGAGACAGCAAGTCCAAGCGCTAATTAACTCCTTCATAGACTGCTCGATTCAGCTATGTTGTAAACAGTAATAAATATATTAATAAATATAACATTTACCTAACCGAAAACAATAATCATTTAATTGGCGCCCAACGGTAACGAATCTCGCGCTCCGTCCCAAGTCGCGTAGCCGTGAATTTAAACAGATATTTAAAACAGATAAAAATTAAATCTGAACTTGTGTTGTGTGTTGACACTAACGGCGCTCACATTTAAATCTGCGCCAAACATTACAACAAATTCGGCATAGCGTAATTTACGTTTAGTGCTGTGCAGTGTACCTGACCTACGTCAACTCGGTCAGTGCGAGTGTATTGAATTACACAAATTGTTTCTTTATACACCGAAGCCGCTGGAGCTCTTCGGGCAGCGGTGTGTCACCAGTATAGCGCGCGAGCTAATCTGGGCAGCGCTAAAAAGTTGTTTGTGCGTGACCGCAGCGAGGGAGACAGCATCACCTGCGGATATTAGGATATTAGTGTTACCACATAATTTCATAAAGATCATGTAAGTGAGCTTTTCATTCAAACAAATTTTAAATACTGCGTGAGGTAGATACAAATATTTTTTTTCTCTCTCGAAAAATTGAATAATTAACTAAACTGTGTTGTTGCACATCGATTATTTTGTTCTGCAAATCCAATTGACCATTGACTGTTCTATCGTTTCGACAAATACTTTGTTTTGATTATTTTTTATAAATGATGCTAATCTGACTCTGTGGCTAGTTGTCATATTCCTTAACTAATGAGAAAGGCGTTCGGAAAATATAGAGACCCTTATTTGAGAAAGTCTGACTCAGAGGGCTCAGATAGCAACGATATTAGGGTAGACCCATACAAAGAAGTGCATTCTAACAAAACAGATATGGATCCCCAGCAACTCAGGGCTTTGGTTGAGTCGGCAGTTTCGGGTGCGCTCAAAGCACAGGCGGAGGCATTCAGGGAGAGGGATGCGGCTCTTAAAGAGAGCCTCAACCGGCAAATTGCCGAGTTGACAGAAAAAATAACAGATCTGAAGGTCAGAGCACCTCCAATTGAGACTTTTGAAGAAATACAAATCGTGGACGAAGTTCGCTGCGACGAGCCTCTAGACGCGGTCAAGTGTCTCTCAGAGTTTACAGGCTCGCAAGAAACTTATGTTTCATGGCGACAGGCTGCAATGGCAGCGTATAAAATATTCAGACGATATAATGGCAGCTCTCGCCATTACCAAGCGGTGATAATCATCAGAAGCAAAATAAGGGGTTCGGCCGACGCAGTTTTGTCTTCGTTTGCCACGATCCTAAATTTTGATGCCATTATCAACCGCTTAGATTTCACTTACAGTGACAAGAGGCCGGTTCACGTCATAGAACAAGAAATGGGCACTCTCAGGCAGGGACAGCTTACCTTGCCACAATATTATGATGAGGTCGAGAAAAAGCTCACCTTACTCATAAACAAGGTAAATATGACATATGACGCAGCACTAGCTAAGGGCATGTGCGAGAAGTTTAGAGGGGATGCCTTGCGCATATTCGTTTCTGGCCTCAAGCGCAGCCTCTCTGATGTTCTTTTTGCGGCACACCCGCTCGATCTCCCTCTGCTTTGGCACTCGCACAAGAAATCGAGGCCAACCATGAGAGATACACCTTCGCGGCAAACTATGCCAAAAGTATCGAGGACAAGGCTCGGAGACCCGACCAAAAGCCTCAATTTCATCAACGGCAAAAGGGCGCAGAAGCAGTCGAGACACTGCCTGCCCCTACAAAAAGCCCTCATTACACGCGGCAACAAAAACCGCAGCAACCTCAGCAGCCCAAACAGTCCGATCAGCGTAGTGGTAGGCAAAGCAGCGGCAATAATGATCCACAACCAATGGACGTTGACCCTTCAATGTCTAGAATGCTGATGCCATCGCAAGCACCAGCTTACGTCAACTCGGGCAACCCACAGGCGTTCAAAAGAACAAACACCTCTGACCGAGCAACGGGTCCGAGGCGTCAAAGGGTAAATCATACCACTCAGAGCCAAGAATGTGGAGCTGAGGGGTATGCAGCGGCAGCTAGAAATGCTGAGGCGCAGATAGCCGATGATTCCGACGGCGACTCTGACGTTCTCAATTTTTTAGGGGTAAGTCCCTGCTGCCTTTCATCAGGCGAAAAGTAGCGGGGACTCAAATGAGGTTTCTCATCGACACAGGTGCAGCGAAAAACTACATTCGGCCGCACCATGGGCTGAAAGGAGTTCGCCCAGTCGACAACCCATTCACCACCCACTCCATTCATTGCACTACCGAAATTTCTGAGAAGTGCTATGTATCAATGTTTGGAAAAAAGGCAACCTTTTTCCTTCTCTCAGAATTGTCAACATTTGATGGAATTATAGGCCTCGATCTGTTGACAGAGGTCGGGGCTCAGCTCTGTCTAAACTCGAGCCAACTCAGATTTGGCAACAGTTCCGAACCGATTTTATACTACAAGTGTGTGGATGTCAATTTCACTAACCTAGATTGCACAGACGCACCTCCCCTGGTTAGACAAAACTTTTTAAAAATGTTAATGGATAGAAAAAAGACGTTCGCAGACGCTAATGAGGCGCTACCATACAACACATCAGTGGTAGCCACCATTAGAACGGTCGACGAACAGCCTGTCTACGCTAAGCTGTACCCTTATCCTATGGGCGCAGCCGAATTTGTCAATAAAGAGATTCAAAATCTCTTGAAGAATGGCATAATTCAGAAATCCGTTTCTCCCTATAACAACCCCATTTGGGTGGTCGACAAAAAGGGCACGGATGAAATGGGTAACCGAAACATGCGTCTCGTCATGGACTTTCGGAAACTCAATGAAAGAACGATTACGGACAGGTATCCCATGCCCAATATATCCATGATTTTGGGAAACCTGGGTAAAGCCAAGTACTTTTCGACACTGGATCTTAAGTCTGGCTATCACCAAATTATGCTCGCAGAACGCGACCGGGAGAAGACTTCCTTTTCCGTAAATGGAGGAAAATATGAATTTTGCCGACTTCCTTTCGGCTTGAAAAACGCCGCCGGCATTTTCCAAAGGGCGATCGATGACATACTGCGAGAGCAGATCGGCAAGACATGTTACGTGTATGTCGATGACGTCATCGTCTTTTCAAAAGATGAGGAGTCCCATGTCAGACATGTTGATTGGGTATTAAAAAGCTTATATGAAGCTAACATGAGGGTGTCCAAGGAAAAGTCGCATTTTTTTAAGAAAAGCGTGAATTTTCTTGGATTCGTGGTCACAAGCGATGGTGCTACAACCGACCCAGAGAAAGTCAAAGCGATACAGGAATTCCCGGAGCCCAAGACGGTTTTCGAGGTGAGATCATTCCTAGGACTCGCTAGCTATTATAGGTGCTTCATCAAAGATTTTGCATCAATAGCAAAACCCATTTCAGATATTCTTAAGGGTGAAAATGGGTCAGTTAGCAAACATAGATCAAGAAAGATTTCTGTCGAATTCTCTGATCTCCAACTCAGGGCGTTTAAACAACTGCGAAACATATTGGCATCTGAGGATGTCATG
Organism: Drosophila colorata; assembly: GCA_035041545.1. Lineage (NCBI taxonomy): Eukaryota > Metazoa > Arthropoda > Insecta > Diptera > Drosophilidae > Drosophila > Drosophila colorata. The sequence continues at coordinate 117,948 of JAWNLD010000597.1, read as the reverse complement.
CTCCGATACCCTGACTTCAATAAGCCGTTTGATCTAACGACAGACGTCGGGGTATGGGATAGGGGCAGTCCTCTCTCAAGAAGGTCGTCCCATCACTATGATCTCCAGGACACTAAAGAATCCAGAGATCAATTATGCCACAAACGAAAGAGAGCTACTAGCTATCGTGTGGGCCCTTGGCAAATTGCGCCACTATTTGTATGGGGTGAAAGATCTCAAACATCTTCACGGACCATCAACCTCTGGCCTTTGCGTTTCTGAGTCTAACCCTAACGCTAAAATCAAGCGATGGAAGGCGCGCATTGACGAATCCAACGCGCGCACATTCTACAAGCCAGGCAAAGAAAATCTGGTCGCTGATGCCTTATCCAGGCAACAGCTTAACGCTCTGAGCCACCAAGATAATGAATCATGCATTGCCACGATTCACAGCGAAGTCTCCTTGACTTACACTATCGAGTCCACTGACAAGCCCTTGAACTGTTTCCAGAACCAGATAATTCTTGAAGAGGCGCGTTTTGCACAAAAGCGCAGCTTTATTCTGTTTGGAAACAAGAGGCGACACTCCCTGAGTTTTACATGCAGAGAATCACTTCTCGAGGAACTAATGGAGATAGTAAAACCTGATGTGGTGAATGCGCTACACTGCGATTTACACACTTTGGCGCTGGTGCAGGACGACTTAGTGCGGAAATTTCCAACTACCAAGTTCTGGCACTGCAAAAACAGGGTTGTGGACATTTTCAGTGTTAGTGAGAGAAGGGAAATTCTCGTCGCAGAACACAACAGAGCCCACAGGGCAGCCCAGGAGAACATTAAGCAGGTCCTCTCAGACTACTATTTCCCAAAAATGGCCAAATTAGCCAACGAAATCGTACAAAACTGTAAGACTTGTGCCAGGGCTAAATACGATAGGCACCCTAAAAAACAAGAGATTGGTGAGACGCCGATTCCTTCATACCCAGGGGAGATGCTACATGTGGACATCTTCTCAACTGACAAAAAATTTTTTTTAACTTGTATTGACAAGTTTTCAAAATTCGCTGTAGTTCAACCGATCGCATCCAGAACAATAGAGGACTTGAAAGTACCCTTGTTACAGCTCATGAATTTGTTCCCGGGAGTCAAAGCGATTTACTGCGACAATGAGCCAGCCTTGAACTCCCAGACTATCTGTTCACTATTGATGAATAACTATGGAGTCAGCATTTCAAATGCCCCGCCCTTCATAGCGTTTCCAATGGGCAAGTCGAGCGTTTCCATAGACACCCTACTGGAACTAGCTAGATGCTTAAAAATAGACAAAAACATTAGCGACACCATAGAGGTAATTTTGTTGTCCACAGTGGAGTACAACAAGACAATCCATTCGGTCACTGATAAGCGGCCGGTCGATGTTATCCGTTCACTCCCAGGCGAATCTCAGACGCAGATTCAGAACAAGCTTAAAAGAGCGCAGGAAAACCTCAGAGCTAGGCAAAATGACTCCCGACAAAATAGGGTTTTTGAAGTAGGAGAGAAAGTCTTGGTAAAGTCTAACCGCAGGCTCGGAAACAAACTTACACCTTTGTGTGAAGAAAGAGCCGTGGAAGCCGACCTGGGAACTACAGTTCTCATTAAGGGGAGGGTAGTCCACAAAGACAACCTTAAGTAGTGTTTTCTTTTCTACTTTTAATTTTGTGTTGTGCCATTTGGCAGTTTTTGTTTTACATTAGGTTGCTAGAGATATAAGTTTTAAGCCACTTGGCACCCCGCTTTAGATAGGTCTTAGTATTAGGTTGCTTAATAACATTTATAAGTTAAATACGTTCGGTGATGGGTTGTTCAACGTTTTTCCTCAAAAAAAAAGAAAGTAATTTTCATTCCACAGGCTTGGGTTTCTGATACTACTTATCCTCGCGACGACTTCGGCACGGGTCACCGACTATTCCCACGCTAAGTACATACCGATCATCGACGGCCAAGTCTTGGTATGGGAGGAGTTCGCTTTCGTCCGACATTCTGCGAACATATCTGAATATGAGCGCATGGTGGATGAGACAGTGAAACTGTGTGATTTGTTTCCGCAGTCACACATGAAAAAACTTCTGAATGTAGACTCAGAACATCTCAGAGACATGCTGGAGGCCCTGGGCACACACCACAGAATTGCTAGGAGTCTAGACTTTCTAGGTTCAATTTTGAAGGTAGTTGCAGGCACTCCAGATGCCGGGGACTTGGAAAAAATAAAGATTAATGAAGCCCAATTAATAAATTCAAATAATAGACAGGTGCAGATAAACACTAGAGTACAGGATCAGAGTAACCAACTAACGCTCACAGTCAACCAAATTTTGAAAGCCTCAAAAGACAGGCAAATTGATTCAGGCCACTTATATGAAACACTTTTGGCTAGGAACAGAATGTTGTCGATGGAGTTGCAGAACTTAATGCTCGCCATAACCCTGGCTAAAGCCAACATTGTCAGTCCAAACATCTTAGACCACGCAGACTTAAAATCTGTTTGGTTTGAAGAGCCCACAGATACTCCCATAGCCGACTTAATGTCCGCTTCGTCCGTCAAAGTCCTACAATCCACAAACATGATATATTTTATAATCTCTTTTCCAAAAATTAAACACACCTGCAAGAAAATTACAGTCTACCCAGTCGCCCACAAAAATCATATGCTGCGAATCGAGAACAACATCATCGCCGAATGTCAAGATCAAATCTACGCGCTGGAAAACTGCACAGCCACCCCACGAACGACATTTTGTCAACGGTCAACAGCCAGCTCATGCGCCAAGGAACTTCATGCGGCGGTGTAGCTCATTGCAAAGTACAGACCGAGCGACCTAGACGCAGTCACGTGGGTCGACGATGGAATTGTCATCATCAATGATGCAGCGGCGGTAATCTGCGTAGATAACGGCACCGAGTCCTGGGTGCGTGGCACACAATTAATCATCTTCAACAATTGGGCCACCATTAACGGAACGAGATACATCAATCGCAACAGCGTACAGAACCGGTTCCCAGGCATCGCAGCTTCCCCTCTGCTGAACGTCACAGGCCATCAGGACATCCTCAGTCTCCCTTACCTTCATCGGCTCAATGAACGTAATCTGGAGACGATACAAGAGGTCAGGGACGAAATTGGTAACATCAACTCGATCATACTGTTGCTTCTCCTTGGCATAACCTGTGGCATAGTCGTTGGCATCGGTTTAACCTATCGACAGATCATGAAAAAGAAGGCTACGGCTCGAAGGATGAACGAGGTGATCACTGAGATAGGGTCGGCCGAGGGCGGCCTCGACTTGAGGGGGAGTAGTTAACATAAGTTAACGCGACTCGGTTTGACTCCAGCACAGACGCTGACTCAGCTCTGGGCCGGATGTCTTCACATAGCAGGCAATGCACGAGGCGCAAGCTAAGCGTTTCTGCAGCCGCTATGATTTTTGCATTGTGTAACTTAATACTTTAATAATTCTTCATTGTAATTCTTTGTAGCTTCATAAGTCTCTTTTTGTCAACTTAGTTTCAGTTCACAATTTGTATGCCTTGAGACAGCAAGTCCAAGCGCTAATTAACTCCTTCATAGACTGCTCGATTCAGCTATGTTGTAAACAGTAATAAATATATTAATAAATATAACATTTACCTAACCGAAAACAATAATCATTTAATTTGCCCACGCATGCAGAAAAGTCTGCGCTTGGCGCTTGACACCACGTGGTCTTTAATAAATTCTGTGTTTTTTAGACGATTTGGATAAATCTTAATGCAATAGATTCATCAAGCATTCTTATTGTATAGCACATTTATATGTTGACGAGCAGCCTATTACACCAAATTTGGTGGCTTGGCTTTATAGTTTTGAGATATGCTCATGCAGCTGCACTTGGCCCTCACTATAAAAAGTTAATTCTTAAATAACTTCTAAGCTAAGAATAGGATCGTTATGAAATTTTCAGGACGTAACACTAGCGTTGAAATCGGTATACAAGCCGAAGCACAATTCTGTAGTACTTGATTTGCGAATATGGTTTTTTTTATATGGGGGCGAATAGGGGAAGGTATCCAAAATCCCAAATATTCATAATCTGCGTATCGTTGATGGGAACGTATTAAAATTGGTGGCTCTAGCTCTTATAGTTTCTGAGATACGCTAAAAAAACCGGATAAAAAAAACCGATAAATATCGATAGTAAGAAAACAAATCTTAATGGAATAGGTTCATCAAGTGCTATAGTGCTAGATCTCATAATCTACGAAATAAGCTCACAAAATTAGAGGTTGTTGTAGATTTTTATCGATGTTAGGAAAGCGGGGTGGTTTATCCCAAAGAACCATTGACAAAGGCGAACTTCGAATATCTTCTGATCGCTTTGGGTGACAAATTCACTGTTGGCGGATACTTTAACGCCAAACATCCATGGTGGGGTAACATAAGTACGTGCTCCCGTGGAAAATGCTTACAAGAAGCCATAGCCAGTAGTCATTGCCAAGTCTGGGTCACAGGTAAGACAAGCTTCTTTTCGTATGACACACGGCTTACTCCTTCTGCGTTGGACTTCTTCGTTACAGATGGGATTGCATGGAATAGGATTTCTCTTCAAACGCTATATGAGTTCTCCTCGGATCACTTACCATTACTCGCCACCGTCTATCACAAACCACATCTCAAGCCTCCTAGGCAACGTTTCATGCTACCTGGGTCGTCTATTAATACATTCAGATCTGAATTGGACAGAAGAATAAACCTCAGCATGGTCATTAGCGTTCCAGACGATATTGATGATGCAGTTTCCATTTTCATGAACAACATAAAGCAATCTGCAACTTGCACCACTCCTAGGATATCGCAACAAACGACTCAATATGCCAGAATATGCCAGAACGGGTGATGACCGTGTTCATCAAATCTATAAAAGGCGAATCGCCTACATAAGGTACTAAAAAGCACAAACAGGCTGAAATTGAAAGCCTTTTAAGTAACGCAAGTCCTGATGCATCCTCCAACTACTCTCTCTGGGAATTTACTAAACGTTTTAAGAGACAAGTCAGCCCTAAGTCTCCAATTAAGTATCCAACATCAGTCTGCATACTAGTCAGCAAAAATCAGAAGTTTTTTTAAATAGCTTAGAAAACCGATTCCAACCATATAACTTTGCATCGGGAAACGCAATAAAAAATGTCATGGAATTATTAGAAACCCCATTCCAAATGTCCCTGCCAGGTAATCCGGTTACTCTACAAGAGATAAAAACTCAAATAAAACTCTAAAAAACTTAAAAAAAAACACATGTCGACGATCAAGTGGAAAATGGAAATATTAAGCTTCTTTCTAATAGAGCTATACTCTTTATAGTTCTCCTATTCAACAGGGCTCTCAGATTGGGGCACTTTCCAAAGTTCTGGAAGTCAGCACTCATTACGATCATCCCTTAGCAAACTAAAGAGCCTTCTAAACCCTCAACTCTTCCAGATTGTGAGTAGCTTCTTAGGGGAGAGATCATTTTGTGTTGTTGTTGATGGCTCAAAGTCTACCAACAGACCCATTTGCGCCGGAGTTCTACAAGGCAGCGTTCTTAACCCCACACTCTACACTGCTGACACGTCTTCATCCAACTCGGTTACTGCAGTGGACAGGGATGATGTCCTAATTGCAACGTATGCAGATGACACTACTGTGCTGACCATGAGTCGTCTTATAGGACCTGCCACAGAAGCGCTACACCCATACTTTTGCAGCTTTGAGAAATGGGCATTGGATTGGAATATAAGCATCAACAGCAGCAAATGTGCAAATGTGACTTTTGCTACGAGGAGAGAATCCTGTCTATGTGTATATTTACTTGGAGCACGAGCCGGCCCATAAATATCTTGGGGTCATTTTAGACAGAAGGCTTACCTTTAACAGAGATTCAACAATGAATAAGTATACTGTATTATCCAAAGCTGGGAAGATGCTTGGCTACTGTCCCCTAAAAATAAGCTGTTGGTAGCCAACAAAGCCACCATTTACAAATCCATTCTATCTCCTTTATGGATACGCATACGCCCTTCAGGTGTACGGGATTGCTGCAAAAACGAAATCTCAACAAAATAAAAGTTGCGTAAAGCAAAATCCTAAAAAGAATCTGCAATGCTCTTTGGTACATGCGCACTAGGGACATCGAGCGAGACCTTAGAGTTCCCAAGGTAGGTGACGTGATCCTTAAACTCGCCTCAAAATGTTTTGAGCGTCTTCGAGTCCATCCAAACCTGTTAGCAAGGCGACTTACTTCTCCTGAAAGGGTTGGAAGGAGAAGATTAAAGCGATGCCACACACTGGACCTCCCTACACGAAGGATATAAAAACATTATAAATTACTCACAACACCTATCGCATCATTGCCAAATTATATTAATTTTAATGTAAATATCACTTTGTTTTCCTTTTTGTTTATACATAAAACTAGCTTAGGTTGCCATATCATAGGTAATAGTATTCTCGTTAACAATAAATACTTAATAAAAATTGAAAAAAAATACATAATAAATATTATAATTTGGCATTTTTCAAATTAAAAAATTAAAATTTGTCTTAGTAAAACACAACCTCAATTCAAAGTCTGCTGTTCGCGCCAAATATCAAATAGAGTTTGACTAAATCAAAATCCATTCCATCTGTTGTATAGTATGTATAGTGTTTCATTTTTTTAATGTGGATCAAAATCAGTTGACGCAATCCGTAAATATATGTATGCACAAATAAACAGCTCAATTCATTAAAACAAATATAGTCCGCATTGTCAAAAAACGAATACCAAAATCTGACTGGCAACACGCAAAAACGAATTATCACATATCTGGAATATACCAAAAGTCCCGGGAACTCAATGCCTACAACATATTAAACATTTATAAATCGTAGGCGCCGTTTTCTTTTAAATTACCAAAATGCAATTGAAATTTTGTTTTCACCCATAACTTTTTACTTTCTTACTTAAGAATATGTTGCATTTGACTATCGTGCCATGTAATTATCGGTGACAAACGCGACCCTGGTGGGAAAATTTTTCGAGGGGAGCAGCCCTGTTCATCGCATGACGATTAGCGTGAGTTGGCAAGTCCAAAATCCAGAGTGACCAGAGAGACAGTTTGGACTGCCGAGGAGATGTCAGGCAGAATAAAAGAAAGAGGCGACAACACGTTTTGGCGGGACGGCAACAAAGGGAATTATCGAAGTGTGGCCAGAAGCGAAGAGGCAAATTCGAATTCAGAGTTATGCACAGGCGCACAGACCCCGCATAAAGAGTGCTGTCTGTAGTAAAGTTCGGTGTAAGTGAGAAAGAGAAAATGTCCGAATGTTTTGTAATTTGGTGTTTGTTTCCAACAGATGACCAACAACAGGACACGCCGCAGTTTTAATTTTGAGGCCCCGTTTATTTCCATTCTGCTGCGGCCCAATATTGCCTTGGAGGACACATACATTCAGCCTGCCTTCATGCGCTGATGTTTTTTATTGATTGGAACCACCATCATCTTACCTCTTTGCATCCTTCCAAAAACTGAGTGAGTGTGTTCCAGCAAAAGCCGACACCGCAACGATCTGCTGTGGCCCTTGTCGCCATAGCAGCCGCAGGCACATATACCTATCCATATCTGACATTCTGGTCACCGGTGCGAGGCAGAAGTACTTGTCTTATATTGATCGACCCCCGCCTCTTTTTTCTTTTATTGGAGCTCCGATAGGGTAGGATAGGGATTCAGGGAACGTTAAGCGACAGCATATCTGCGCCGTGCCCAATTTACAGTGGCATAAATCTACTCCTTCTCTGAATTCATATTTGGCAAAATTTCGCCCCTGTTCGATTTTTAAATATATGCGTTTAAATTGTTAGCGCCCGCCAAACATTAGGTACTGCCATCTAGTGGCCAGCCTATTCAACTAGCGTAAGAAAAGAAATGTTTATTTATTAAATTTTAATTGTGAGCGAAACAAACATGATGTGTGAGTAAGCGTGAGGGAGGGAGAATCACCGAGGTCATGGAATAAGTCGGCCGTCAGTTCCAATTTAAGGGCAATGGCATTCAAATTCAAATAGCCGTTGCAGGAAGGGCGGGTACGTCGTGGCCGATAACACCGGGCCTGCCAACTCGTCCGATCATTTGTGTGTATGTAGGTACGTTCATGTGTAGTATTGTGAAGGTTGTATTGTTTTGGAATTTTTGTACCGTCTAGGGGCGGTACACCCCCCACCCCTGGGAACACTGAGCTAGCTGAGGTTGCCCCCCCCGAAACCACAAGACGTGTTACAAACAAATTACGCCAAAATACCTTTAAAACAATATATAGAACATACATGTGTCTCCTATGGTTAAGAAACTGTAGGGGTGTCAGTTTTAGCTGATTTTCTGCCAAACTTTGGTTCCATGGTAGGGAACAAGCCCACAAAGTTCCATACAGCCATCTCAACGCTATCATACGCGAAAATTTATACCGAAATTAACATTACCTTTTCGAAAACACACAACAAATTTTCTTTCTTAATAACTATTGAGCGAGTTATCTGATTTGAATAAGTGAGATACTATTCGACGCGTATTCGAAAGCCTCCAAACGGCCCCATCAGCTCCAAAATGTAAATTTTTCCGAATCGTTTACAGCTAAATATCTCATGAACCAGATGAGCTATCACATGTTGAGCTATGTTTTTTTAATTTTAACGATACCTCGCTACCTCGATCGCTATATCACTCGGTCTGATCGGACTATCGTAGCAAAACTTCAAAAGTTCGCACACCACGTCTTGCTTCGCCCCTCGCTCAGACTCCTGTCCTCAGTCATATGTATGTTCACACATTAACCTAACTCCGACATTGACTACTGAGAAAGATATAGATTTTTTGTCAGATAAGCTTATAAAGTATTCATCTGAGCCGGGGTATAGATCTCAGTCTGACCGTGTTCAGTTTTACAAGAAATTTGTAAATTTGCCCAGACACTAAGCTGAAATAGGGATGGCAGTGTAAGGAAAGGATTTGCAGTTTATAGGCTCACTTGTCCGTCCGCGCTGAAGTTACACGAAGCCGATGCCGAAGCTACGAAAAGTGACGGTTCGAAACGCCGCGAGAAACTACGTGCTCGATAGAGACGTGTCCACGACCGAGACAATTATTATCATCATGTCCACGTCCTAGTGATTTACCGCAAGTTACCGTTGGGACGAGACCGCGAAAAATAATTATGATGAGAGGCACTCAAGGTGTTATGAATTGATTAACGGGGCAAATTCTACGTAGTTAGATATTTAAGTAAAACTCGCAATATTTCACTAATATACTGTTTATTAATCCTTTAGTCCCTACTTATCGGGCCCTTCTGCTCTGATCTCTTCTTTTCTTATAATTACTGAACATCTACGTTTGCTTGCCGCGCCAATTACTGTGTCACTTCTTCCGTTCAATAAGTTTCGCGTTTTCATTAATATAATCTATTGTTTACTCTCGATCGCGATTCTCTACTTTTCACTTTCTTACAAACTCCTTCGTGAGAGTATTCTGCTTCGCACGTCTTGCTGTTTTTAACTTCCGATCGCGACTATTATAATGCTCTCATGCTCGGTTGTGCCACCATTCCAGGCTGCCGACCGTTTTGATAACATAAAATTACAGCTTTCTGTTTTTGGTCTATCCGCTTCTTGCGTCTTTTATAATTATTATTCATGTATTCTTAACTAACATATTATTTATTAAAGAAATAATAATAATAATAATACGGCTATTGGGGTGCGGCCAAACCCGCGTCACACGCTTACTTCTGCCCTAGTTGAGCCGCAAAGATCTCAACACCGCAAGAGAGATATGTAATATCGAACCACAGCAGAACAAACCGAGAAATCAAAGAGCTGATACTGGAAATACGACGACTGCAACGGGAGTGGTAATTCAATTAGACCGATTCGACACAGAGACTGACCAAGGCGCTTAAACTAAGAAAAGCAATCTATTTATATATATTTCTTACAATGTAACAATAACAATAATAGCAATAACAATAAATAACAATGTTTTATACTTAATTTATAATATATTACCCAATTACTTGATGTGTCATTTAATTTTATTTTCCATCCATGGTCTTATATTTTGTATACTCCAAATACCTTGATATGGATTACGGGATACCTGGGAACCTTCTACATCTTTTAACAAAAATCTTTGGAATTAATTTTCTAGGTGCATTCACCGTGCTGTCGCAATTCTTCACCATTACATAGTTTCCATTTTAATTATTTTCTTGGCTCTCTTTTATTTTTATCATAGTTGGCTTTGTTGTAATTTTGTGCTTTTTCCTGAATGTTCGCTGCCCCATATCTAATTTCTGCTAAACTTTTTTCGATTGGAGCTTTATCCAATTCTTCTAGCTTTTCTTTCAATTCATCCATTACGTAACCTCTTTGTTCGACGCCAAACAACATTTTACTCGGTAGTTGTTTAATGCTCCTTTGTTGCGTATTGTTAAGTACATGCTCGACATTTTCTATAACTAAATTCCAATGTATACCTTTTTCTGGTTCTATAAGCTTTGCTATCATTGGACCCAGACTTATATTTATTCTCTCAACCTGCTCGTTTGCCTGGGGCGAGCCAGTTGCTATTTTTATATGCTTAATATTGCTTTCCGCTATAAACTCATCAAATTCATTTGAAGTGAAACAACTCCCCTATCTGAAATTATGCATCTCTACTATATGCCCTGAAATAGTCTTTTAGTGACATAATAACTTCTTTTGTGTTCGTTGTAAATTTTGTAAACCCATCTACCACCACAAATAAGTGTTTTTTCAATCTCCCAGTGTCTACTGGTCCAAAATGATCCATATAAATAAATTTCAAAAGGTTTGTTGCCTTTTGGAATATTATGTACCAATCCTTCTCCCTTTCCAGTTTTCGATGAAAACGCTATGCATTTCGAACAATTTTCAATATGTGTCAAGCATTTGTCTTTTACTTTTGGAAACCAATAACTTTTCCCAATTAAATTGATCATTTTATCTTTACCTATATGTCCAATTTCATCGTGGTATTTGTACATTATATGGTCTTCCATTTCTTCTGGCACATAAAATAATATTCTATTATCATTCGATTTCCTATACACTATACCATTTTTCATTTCAAATAATTTTTGTTCGGAAGTTTCTAATATTTTCTTAAGTTGCTGTATCCTTTGATCTTTTGCTTGGCATATTACTAAATTATCTTCAAAACTATTTGTTTCTACTATCAATACATTGGTGCATCTGCTAAGAGCATTTACGTGTTGCATCCGATTTCCCGATCTATGTATTAATTCATAATCATAATTTTGAAGTTCTAATGCCCATCGGGTTATTCGCGGGTTGAGTTCCACTTTGTTTAAAGTTAATGTTAACGAGTTGCAATCAGTGATAATTTTGAACCGTTTCCGTAATAAATATATCCGAAACCTACGTAGCGCATAAATAATTGCCAATGTTTCTAGTTCGAAACTATGATATTTTGATTCTGTCTCCGTCGTGCGTTTCGAGAAAAAACAAAAAAGTTGGATGTAGCTTCTTATCCTCTTTCTTTCGCATTAATACTGCAACAAAACCTAGCGCACTGGCATCACAGTGAAGCTCAACGTCATCCTTATAATCATATATTGCTAAAATTGGTGCCTCCGTCAATTTGTCCTTTGGCGTCAGAAAACAATTTAGTTCTTTTTGTTCAAATTCAAACGGCTTATCTTTTTTTAATAGGTCGTATAACGGTTTGGCTATTGTCGAAAAATATCTTATAAATCTGCGAAAATATGAACACAGACCCAGAAAACTCTGAACTGCCTGTGTCTTGTTTAGAACTGGAAAATTTTTTATGGCTTCTATTCCCTTTTCATCAGCTCTTATACCTTGACTTGTTATTAAAAAGCCTAAATATTTAATGCTTGATTGCATAAACTCACATAACTCACGTAATTCTAATTTGTTTTGTGCCAATCTAATAAATACTTCTCGCAGTGTTTCCAAATGTTCGTTAATGTTTTTACTTGCCACCATAATATCGTCCATATACACAATTACTCTATTTTCCCTTATTAAATCTGCAAATATTATATTAACGAATCTTTGAAATACTGCTGGTGCATTTTTCAACCCCATTGGTATCCTTAAAAACTCATACTGTCCTAGAGGTGTCACAAAAGATGTGTATTTAATTGATTCCTTGTCTACAAATACATGGAAATATCCACTTTTTAAATCCAATTTTGAAAAAACACTTTTGCTTACTAATTTATCCACCAAATCATCTATCAATGGGAGAGGATAATTATCTTTAATTAGCACTTTATTAAGTTTTCTATAGTCTATGCTCAGTCTCATGTCCCCTGATTTTTTCTTAACTAAAACTGTTGGCGATGTATATTCAGATTCGCTATGTTGAATTATTCCCTTTTTTAAATATTCATCCTATAATTGTTGTAGTTTGTCCTTTTCTACATAAGAAAGCCGTCTGGGAGCACAAATAAACGGTTTTGACATTTCCAGGCTAAGCTTTATTTCACATTTAATACTCGGCACGTCTGCACTTTTTGCATTTATTTAACTATTTTCAATTAATCTTTTAAATCTACATCTTGTTTCGTAGTTCACGCTTTCGCCACAAATGATCCACCATCATGATCTCAGAATAATTTATACTAAACATATCCTTGTCAAAACTTTCATTGTTTATATAATTTCGTCCTTCTTTCATTTCAGTTAACTTGTTCTTATCATATTTATTACTAACTGTTTTATTGCTAACTGTTTCATTACTAATTGTTTCATTACTAACTGTTTTAATTTAAGTGTCCAGTAACTATTTGACTAACTGTTTCGTTGCTAACTGTTTCCTGACTAACAGTTTCATTTAGGTGTTCACTAACTATTTGACTAACTGTTTCGTTGTTAACTGTTTCCTTACTAACTGTTTCATTTAGGTGTTCACTAACTATTTGACTAACTGTTTCGTTGTTAACTGTTTCCTTACTAACTGTTTCATAGATGTTACAAATTTTAAATATCGGACAACGATCTTCATTGGCTTTTGTATCTATCTTTTTTACCGTAACCATTTTCAAAGTATTTATATCTAAATTTAAGTTACATGCATCCATGAAATCTCTGCCAAGAACAACATCATGGCTCATAGACTCGGTTGCCACAATATTTAAATGAAAATAACACTTTATTGATCCTTTCATAACGTAACATAAAATTTTCCAAATATTTCAAGTTGGCTTTTATTTAATCCAAAATAATTTTCCCAAACTGATTCCGTTTGGCACTCTATGTTTTTTAATAAATGATATTGGACTACCCGAGTCTATGAGGCATGCTGTAATTAATGGTACTGAAGTAGTATAAATAAATATTTTAACATTATTGACATACTTATTTACGCCTGCACTCTTTCTCTCAGGACACTGTCCAATGAAATGACCAAAAACGCCACACGCATAACATGATCCCGGCTCTCTCTTCGGCTTACGGCAGTCCTTCGCTAAATGGCATCTTGAATTACAGTTCACACACCGAATTCCCTTGTCCGATGATTTTGCTGTTGTTAAACGAGGTATGCTTCCTTCATTCCTTTGTTCAGATAGACGGACTCCAGAAAACGCACGAAGAATTTGTATTGGTTCCGAAAAACATTGGATACGTGCTTGATCCCGCAATTCAATTATGCACTCCAACAATTCTTCCATATCCACATTGATCTCTTTAGCTAACTGCAACTTGTCTTCGAAATAAGTGGAAAACTTCTCACTGGCTTTCCATTTCCGATTTTGCTCCTTGCATTTGCTTTAGACATATCTGCGTCAAATACCAAAATAAGTTACTCAAATAATTGTTCGACCGGTTCCAAAAAGCGTGTCGTATTTGCGTGCAACCAGAGCTGCGCTTTGCCTTTTAGTTTTGCAATTACCAAAATACGCAAATATGCCGCATTCAAATTATACACCTGCGCAATGTTTTGCAACTGTATAATCCAGTTTCGAGCGCACGACTCGCAGTCGTACTCCCATTTGAAAAAAATTTTTTTGGAACTACCTGTTAAAAAAATATGTTCAAGAAAATACTTTTTGTTTTTATAATCGTTTACGAAGTGAAACTAGTATATTGGTCTTGTACAATGTCCGTTAAACTACATATTCGTCCGTCCGTCTGTCCGTATGAACGTAGTTTTTTTTCGCTGCTATTGAAGATAAGACTGAAATTTGAAATATATACTCGTGTATACCCACGTCACAAAAAGTGTTAAGGGTTTCGTGGTGCGCCCAGTAGGGGCGTGGCAATTCGTTTAAATTTATGTATCTACCTCACTTTTAAAGCTAGATGCACAAAATCAACAGATTGCTTTAAAGATCACATTCAAACTTTTTTGTCCAAAACTCGATATGTGCACAACATCAATGATGCCAGTACAACATTTCAAGCGCCATCTATTGCATACTTTGGAACTTATTATTTGATTTCATTAGAATAGTGTTGGATAATTGTTCAACTAGTTTGTCACATTAAGTGGTCATTGATCACTGGTCGGTAGATGGCGCTTAGTTGCCAGACTTTTTAGTATTCTTAGAATTTGTGTCTGTTTGCTGCTGTTTGCGATTATGCGCTTATCATATAACTTGAGTTCAGTTTTATCACAACTAATAATACAACTTAATTCTTTTCTTTTTTATCAAACAAATGATTACCTAAGAAATTTCAGAAAAAAACAAATTTCTTAGCTTTTATTTTGAATTGCGTCACACCAAAAACAAGTGATCGGGTTCGATTCCCGTTCCTGATGCAAAGGCTGGTCTTGGTTCTTCTAATAATTCAGAATTTTTTCACTTCATAACTATTTTTTAAACTTCAATGTTAGAATTTTACGTATAAATCTTATTAAATGCTTTAACTTGAATTTCGTCACTCATCGAGATTTAATGGTGGTAACGCGGAGTTTACTTGTTAATTATGCAGTAGGCCCGGGCTCTAGACCGAACGGAAGCAAATTTTTATTTTGTTTTCTATACTCCTTTATTATTTTTTTTTGTGCACCCATAATACTAGGTTACATGTTTTCGTTGTTATTACACCATGAACGAGTATTCTGCTGTCGGCTACAGCCGATTGCAATGTTCTCACTTGCTCAAAATAAGAGTTGTGATCGTAACTTTGCATGTAAGCAAAATGTCATTAACACATGACAACAATTATATAAACTTTAATATTTTATTACTTACATTTAAATATTTGCTATCATTATGTGAGCCTTCGTATGCGTAGCCAGTAATATCGCCAGATTCAGTTTCTTCATCTTCAAAAGTAGTAATGTTCGTGACGGAGTTCATTATTTGCCTTCGAATTGGATTCTGGTTTATTTTTGAATGATGGGCAGATGAGTTTATTTGATGTTGAATATCATCAAGTGTTGTTTTTCTGTAAAGAAAAAAGTGTAATGCTCTAATTATATATCACAAAGGAAGCAAGCATAACACACATATCTGCTGCCTTACGTGCATTACCTGTAAAAATGCTGCGTGTTTAGATTTTTGTGTGTGTATGCTCATAATTCGGAGCTGGGTACTGGAATTCTCCTTGTTTGGTTTCCTCAACCCAAGCACTCTTACTTATTTTCTAATGTACAATTTCTGCCGTGGCACCTCTCAGATATGTATATCAAAAAGTGGACCAAAGGTAAATCGGATTCCCCGTTTTCTTATGGCTTTAACGAAAATGGGTAAAAAGGGTATAATGGTTTTGTACAAATGTATATAACAAGCAGAAGGAGTCATCTTTGACCCCATAAAGTGTATATATTCTTGGTCAACATCACTAGCCGAGTCAATTTAGTCATATCCGTATGTATAAACGCGTTTATTTCAGAGACTACAAAGGCTACATAGGCTTTAACATCATCCGATGAGAAATGAGGGACATGTCTAGAAACAAAAATGTGTATAAGCTCAACATGTGCGACAGTTGGGCAGCTATCCTCAGAGGCAACTATTACAGCCGGTGGACCGGATGATAAATTTTCTGTTTGTTGTTGTGTAACGAGGGCGGATGAGTCGGACAAAACGCCCGATTTTTTTTTCTGCGATCTTACACATTCGGTAACCGAATTTGTGTCAACATCAGATCTCGAAGCTACAGGGGTAGCAAACGAAATAAGTTGCTGTGCCACCGGAGTAGTAGGCTGCAGATTTGTATTCGGAGGATGAAGGGAGCTTGGCAACGGCAGATCAGGAGCAGCGGACATCTTACACCTAGAAGACCCACTCAATAATTTTAAACTATTGAATTGTGTATCCATGGCAGTGAGTTTGAAAAAAACAACGATCAGACCTCGAAAGCCCGACTTCGTTTGCCTCATAAAAGCTCGCACTTCAGATGCAACCTCTCTACACAAGTCACAACTATACAATACGCCATTACGTTGGGCTATAGCATACCCCACTACGTATTGCTGCTGACGTCCCTCAAAAATTGCGACCTTGACATCCTGGTCACGCCCATTTCAACACACCCAGCGCCCCGCCCAATACAGAAATGCTTATATCTCTCAAAGCTTTTGACCTAGAGTCATCATATTTGGAATATTGTTTACAAGAAAGCTCTCCCACACATCACCCGGCTCCGTAATACCAGAAATCGATATATACAAATTGTTAACACGTGTATGATTCCCACAATTGATAAGCTAAAGCCACCAAATTTGGTTTATAGATTGCTGGTGACCTCCTCTCAAATCTCCCCAGATCGATATATTTCTCTCAGTTTTAAAGCTAGCGACACAATTTGTCTGACATATTACTTATGACCTCCTCTAAAGATCGCACAGAAAATGTTTTGGATTCGCTTACTGGGGGCGTAGCAAATCGAACAAATACTTTTTTCTTGGGACGGGTCATCTTCAAAAATCAATATCTAGCACAATTTTGGAGCCAGGTAACCAAATTCAAATATAGAACCAAAAAAGGCCACTTGCTCTTCCACAGTTTACTAAAATCAACATTTTTCCAAAATAAAAATAATAATTAAGACCGTGAACGATTATTGCAAAGTCGGTGTGCCCGACTGCAAAGTTCTTACTTGTTTATAAATATAAGTATTTATTATTTTTATTTTATTTATTCCAAAAAGTCATAAAACATTTAAAATTAACTGAATTTAGTTAGCACTGACTAGGGCTGCAAATCCGGTTCACGGTTTGAACCAATGTTTCAGCTTTGCTTGGTTTATGAACCTGGTTTTTCACATTCATGAACCCAAGTTTTGGTTCGAACCTTGGTTCGGCAGTTATAAGATTTGAAAATAATGTGAAAAGTAATTTTAATCAACGTTTATTTAGGTAAATATAATTTATTTCATATATCAAAATGATCGACTAGCCGCATCAAGATCTAAATGAACAAGTAAGATGGCTCTAGTCGGGAGTGCCCGACTCGGAGTTACTCTGAACCCAGCGGCAAGCTGTCTTTACATACATTTAATGAAAATAAAAATTAGTGATCGAGCTTTGCGCTCGCTTTTAGTATTTGCAGGCAAATTTTAGTATGCCATAGTTGTGAAATTTCTCACAAAATAGGAAACTATATCTTTCAAATGTTGGTAGCACTTGCTCTGCGAAAGCTTTTTGAGCTTTTTGTTGGTTGCACTTGGACCAATAAGTGTGTTAAGTTAAAAAAAAATAATAATAATAATATAAAATACAGATGGTAATACACAGTACAAAAACTCCGTTGACACAGCGAGATTCGAACCCGCGTCTGGTCGCCCACGGTCTATCACCGAGCTACAGCAGCATTCTAATTGTCAGACAAAAGCTAAGAAAATAACGCACGTGCACAAACAATCGCTTGAGAATTCAAACAGAGCTCACACATATGAATGTGTATGTGTGTATGTATGTATGCACACGCATGCAGAAAACGTCTGCGCTTGCCGCCTGCTATCACGGGGTTTGCCAATATACAAATACATTTTCTTTAATAACTTCTGTAATTCTTCATCGATTTCAATGAATATGTTTAAATGCATTCTTATTGTGCTATAGTACATTTATATAGCAGCCTTAAACAAATATTGGCTCTGGCTCTTATAGTTTCTGAGATATACTCAAAAGACCGGGTCAAATAACCGATAAGCATTGTAAGAAAATCCATTTCACCCATTTTCAATGGGTTCAGGGCATAAAAAATGATAAATTTGTTCTGCGAATGGCTTAGGAGAGTCCATAGTCGAAAAAAAGAGTGAGAACGCAGCGATCTCGGAAACTACAAAAGCTAGAAACCTAAACTACACGATTATAGATACTCCTAATCCATACGCAGTACAAGTTTATCATTTTTTTCGATATCTTGCTCCGTTTCATTATTATAGATAAAAATCGATTTGTATACATGGTTTTCTTGTCATATCTCGGAGAGTATAAGAGCTAGAGCCATCACATTTGGATACCTTCCCCCATTCGCCTATATAAAAAAAAAACGTAAATGAAATACTACAGACTTGCATTTTTGTTTGTACATAGATTTGGATGCTCTTATTAAGCACTGAAAATTTCATAACGATCATACTTTTAGTTTGGGAGTTATTTATGAATTCATTTTCCATAGTGGGGCCAAGCGCAGCCGATGTGTAAAGTACGCAGCTTGCTGCGTGCGTTTGTGTGTGTGTATGTGTGACTTTGTGAATGTGTGTATGCATACAAAGAGCCTTAAATGTGTGTAACGACCGCTTTTTTCAGGGTATCTCCTAGTCGGGTGCGCCCGACGAGAGCCATCTTACTTGTTAAACATATATTTGGCTGTATATACAAATTTTGACGATTTGATCAGCAAGCCGCAAACGTTCGATTTAATGCAGTCAGCGCAAAGCAATTCAAAACAACAAAAAAACATACATACGTATGTGTAAGGTTATGCGCTTATCATTCTATGGTGCACTTTTAAAGTTTTGTGACACTTGCCGAGACTCGAGCCGATTAAGATAAATTCAAAAACGAATTATACGACACCAATTATCGCCTTTCAAGGGATCAAGACGAGTGGCCAGATGACGTATTTGCGACTAGCGTAACCGCAGCCTAGCAACAGCAAATTTGCGCTTTGTCGGCGATTGTTGTCGCCGTGCAGCGATTGTTGCATAAATAGAAGCAAGATCCAGTGACCCCGATCAATGAGTGTGTGGGTTGCTTAAGTTCATAGATCACTGATTTTCCGCAGAAAAGATTCCGTCAGCTTCCGAACAGGGCTCCGGTGACGATATCACCGACGCAGCCTATTCCGCAATTTTGTTACCTCTTACCCCTAACTGCAGTCTCCGAAGACTCACTTGGGTAGATGTCAGTGACTCCTGTAGTTCTAACATACCTTTCGAGTAAATTAATTCCCATAATACTTCGCGTACATATACACAGGCGTTAGCTATATATATAGCTGAAAGGCTTAGCACCAGTGTTGTTTAAATAACTTTGTCAGCTAGCACGAAGTCTTTTTAGATCGCTTGTGTAAATTATTAAAATTACGCGACACTAAGACGTCTGCTCTGTGCGAGTAACCTTGACCATTTTACCGATCTAAGTTACTCTTGGGTGTACCGCTTGCTTAGTTGAGCTTTCGTTTTGGATAGCGGCACACGCATAGACATAAATACCATGCGTGTACCCATACCCATTTTCAAATTCACTCATAAAAGTCATGGGTTAAACAGGCCATCCACAAACGTGCGTGCAAAACTGTTTCGGCCAAACTGTTCCATCTACTAGTAGCGGTTTGGTGACCGGAGAATTAGCCACTATCCCTATCTAAGTTACAATATGAAGAAATTAATGTCAGGTACTGGTACCTGATATTATCAAAGCCTAAAAGCTTCCTGTTGCAGGTATCGTACTAAACACTAGTTCCAGTTCACTTCATTGAGTAATAAAATAAGGAGCGGAATTTTGGATCCGAGCTTTTATTACCGTTAACACTTTATGAGAATGAGATGCGGTTAGTCTGCAAACACAAAGTCAAACACAGGCAAATTGACCATAGGATGCAACAACAAAACTCTGAAAGCAACAACAGTTTGCATTGTCCTCTATTCTGTTTTGATCGAAGTTTCCGTGCATAGATGCGTTCGTGGGCATCTTCGCGGGGCGCGGGGTTCAGCAAAAAGCAAAGAAGAGTGCAGATCATAGCCACAAGCCCACGACGAAAAGAGACAGAAACTTTTTCGTCGTCTGTCTTTATTCGTCGACGCAGTGCTGTTGTTGTTGCTTAAGCGAGGCGAGGCGTCAGAAGCTAGAACTTTTGCCTGCCTAAGTAGCATAGTAAAAAAATCAAATGGTCCCTAATTCGGCGCGACGACGTGACGTCACATCGGCTTCTTTTCGACATGCAAAAATTGCACACTAGCATTGAAACTTCAGTTGTGACGTCGCGTGTTGAAATGAAGTTGCAACCTTCAGGTTTTCATGCATGTTAAAGGGCTGAGCACACAAATACTTTTGCATTGGCTCGACAATGTGTGTATTATTTAGGCGCGTCGAGGCATAATTACCCTTATTTATGCAATTAATATATGAAATGTTTATACAAAACATATTTTAAATAATAGTTCCAATTGTAATGAAACAAATAGGAACTAACATTTTTCCCTCACATTGATATATTATTTTATTTAGAAGTTTTTGAATCAGTAATAGCAGCACTTAGGAAAAGTTAAAATACCCTACTCAGGGAAAGGGTGTGCTGGTCGCCTAAAATTGAAAAATTATAAAATTTGGCCGGCCTGCTGCAAGTAGAAACCAATCCAAGAAGAAGAAAACGTATGTTTATGACTTTGCAAGGCACAGCAACAGAATATGCGCGCATAGACAACTGGGCGTTGCGTTTCCATTTTGTGTTTGGAACCGCATCGTCGCACAGAAAGTATTTTGAGTAAAAGCTCGAGATCCAAAATTCCGCTCTGTATTTTATTACTCAATGAGTTCACTTATTAAGCACAAAATAGGGAGTGTTACCTGCGAAGCTTGCTGATCGGCACTCGTTTTCAACCGAAAGTACTACCTGACAAAATTTGGACCAAACAAACAACAAGAAATTATTAAAGATGATAACAACATTGGTATGCCCCCTACCCAATTTGAAGTATCGGTATATAACTGCCTACATCAGTTAAAATGAGTAACCTTGGCGCCAATACTCATGCAGACACAATCCTAACTCTTTCTGCTATATATGTGCTATATATGTCAATACGAACTCAAAATAATTTTCGAACGGTTACAAAATGTTTATATGAAATTATTTGCAATTGAACCCAAAAATTGGAAAGAAGATTGAGCACCTACATTTATTTGCAATTCGTGCTAGGCACATTTGGAAAAAAAAACAAAACAATGAGTAAGTACGACATTACATAGTATGTAATCAATTAATTTAAAAATTATACTACAACTTTGTTTCTTTTTAGGGATACTTTTCAGTTTTCAAGAACAATGAGATGGGAAAATAGTGGTACTCATGGTTCTGAGTGTTGCTTCTGCACATTTGAGAAAACTGGTATTGAAAAAAATATAAAATGTATTTATACGCAATTACCTACTCCTGGCTGTGAATTCGCTCATAAAACTGCAAAAATAGGAGAAATCGTCGTCATCATACAACAATACGACAACAAGTTCTGACTTTTGAAGAGGAGATATTAAATGATTTGTAAAGGGA
Organism: Drosophila colorata; assembly: GCA_035041545.1. Taxonomy (NCBI): domain Eukaryota; kingdom Metazoa; phylum Arthropoda; class Insecta; order Diptera; family Drosophilidae; genus Drosophila; species Drosophila colorata. Next base: position 96,200 of record JAWNLD010000597.1, on the reverse strand, counting down.
CCTGAACCTAACTAAGGAAAGTGCTGAAATGTTGGCATCACTGTTAAGAGAGTGAAATTTTCTGAAGCAAAACGTCAACGGAGCTTTCTTTCTTTCTCTCAATACTTCTCGATGAAGGATGGTATGTCCATTTGCCATGACATTTTCACACTCAAAGGATGGCCGTCAGATAACTGGTGTGAAAGGGGATTAACGTGTAATTATTACTTAAATAATATGCGCCGTATCTGCACACACGGTTAAAAGTGCGACTATACTCTTCTCGTGAGGGCGGCAGGAAGCAGATCCTTGGCATGGTCATGTCTCTGCTAAAGATGCTGACCAATGGTAGTCGGGCAAAGAGAAGACAACTATTTAGAAAATTACCCCAATCCAAGGTGGAACAGCAAATGCAAAGGACTCATGATCGTGGGGCTCTCGGCCGGTAGTATGCGGACTCTGGATCCCTGTTGCCCTCCAGTTGTATTTTTCGACCTCCCGCGCTAGATGGGCTATGGCTGGCGAACTCCCCTTCCCGTTCACTCGTGGGATTCAAAATGAACAAAAATATGAAATGTAATAATAAGTCTGATGAGGCTCAAATAGCATCACCCCAGGCTTCAACATGCACGGTTGAGCCTATCTCTGGCACTGCAGCAATAAGGCTGCCGGTCTCCACTCTCCCAAGCTGTGATGTTGGTCACAAATTGGAGGATCCAGAAAAACCACCAACTTCCTTACATCCGGTCTAACGGATGCTGGCACTCAGGTAGCACGTCTACATCTAGACCCTGAGATCGCCTTCATTAAGATGACAATCAGCTGTTCAAGGCATCTGCAGAGCAGCTGCTCTGAAAGCTGAAAGGTGCCCCCGCTGACGCTAAGGTTAAAAGGTGTCGCTCAGAGGAAACGTCTCCGAAGCTCGGTATGTCTAGGAAACCTACAAATACTCATTCAGTATCGACACCGTCATCGTATAGTCGGATGACAAGCGGTGTCAGGCTCGGTTTCTTTGCGATAGATCGTCACCTCTGACATCGGAGCAACGCTAAAGGCGGCGATCTTATCATCCACCCAGACTAGTGTGACGCCAGGTGTGAAGCCAAAGATTGGCGGTGTTGTTCCGAAAACGGAGTGGCTTATGCTCGTCCGCTACGACAACAACTCAGCCGAGTGGGTGAGGGTGAACTTCAGTCATATCAATGCCTGCAGTTTGCTCGAAAATGAGCTGTTGGAGAAAAGCCTGTTCCCCGGGCACACCTTATCCGAGGTTACTTCGCCAACAGCCTGGAGATGTTTTGGCAGGACCAGACTTATCCTTAAGAACACGGCTGGTCCTCCAAGAACCATGGTTGGTTGGTGGCCACGTCCGAGGATTAAGTTGCGGCTCATGTAAATTGTTATATGACCGATTGGGTGGAGCGCCTCGTAGTAGTGACGTCAACAAAAGGGGTGAGTGCCTTCTTGAATATCTTTTGTGTAGTCAATTAGATGTATCAAATAGAGGGTGCTATCCCATTTTTATAAAATCTACCAGGAAAGATGTTCTTGGTTATCAGTTCTTTGTCCGATTTCATTGAAAATTCTCTAATTACCGATGAGGCCACTTCTCTCAGATCACCAGCACATCAGATTTGATCTGCCATGCCAAGCGGAACTCCTTTTCGATTCTCTTAACCCAAAGAAAACAAATTGGGACTTGTACATAGCTTTAGTGGCTTCGAAATTTGATCAACTTGCTGCCAGCTGTAACTCCAAGTAACTTCAAGATGTGATTTTAACCTCCTACCATGATAGTGAGGACCTTAGACCGCATCAAACGAAACGTGACGTTCCCTGGTGGAGCGAAGGCCTGGGAAATCAAAGACAGAAGGTCAGATGGCTCTTTAACAGGTCAAAGTCAAATAGAGACTCGTGAAACATGTAAAGATACGCGCTTACTGAGTATAATAAGAACATTAGACGCGTCAAACGCGATACCTGGCGCATCTACAGCGAAAGTGTGAAGCCACATCCAGAAGCAGCGAGATTGCAAAATATTTTGGCCAGAGGGTCATCTAATGGTGTGGGGCTCCTAAAAAGAACAGATGGTTCTTACACATTATATCGTCGAGAATAGGTAGAGCTACTGCTTCAGATGCATTTCCCTGGTTCTGTTATAAGCCCGGAAAATTTCTGTAATGATGGGGATACTGAACCACCAGCTAGACGTGTTTACAGTCTGTGGGGTGTTATCTTTGACGTTGAAAACGTTGGTTAGGTGGGCCATTAAATCATTCGCTCCTTTCGAAGACCCGGGGGCCGACCAGATTTTCCCGACCCTGCTGCAATATAGCCTAGAAGATATACTTAGTCCTAATTGGCCTACTTATGGCGAGCTTCAGTTGGGGGTACATTCCGCTACCTTGGAGGGATGTAAATGTGGATTTTATTCCCAAGCAAGGGACCGGCCCAACCTAAGTCATATAGACCATATAGCCCACATTCTTTCTGCTTTAGACCGCAGAACGCCTGTTGGACTTGCATATCCGGTGCAGATTGCAAGATACCAATCCTCGGCACTATACACAATTCACATACATCAAAGGCAGAGCGACAGAGGTCACTCTACATCAGATAGTCTGTAAAATTGAAAAGGCATTTGAGACGAAGCAAATTGCTTGAACAACTGTTGAAACTTTCGGAGCTAGGCATCGACACCATAGGGTATGCAGATGACCTGGCAATAAAAGTCTCCGGAACTCTCGGCTTTACGATCACCAGATTGATGCAAACGACAACTCAACACGGCCCTAAGATGGTCCCGAAACGGTACAACATTGATGTCGGACACCTCTACATCGGTGGGTCACCCGTCGAGCTCTCCAGTGAGGTCAAATATCTCGGTGTAAATCTGGATAAGAGAGTTAACTGGAACTCGCACTTAGATAAAACGTTGTCCAAAGGTACTCATGCCATGTGGACACGTCGTCGGCTCTTCGTAAAACGTAAAACGGTAAAACGTGGGGTTTAGACTCCAAAGTCATCAGATGGCTGTATAGTACCATGGTTTTGCCTGTTGTCACTTACGCTGCCCTCGTCTGGTGGCCAAAGGTCCAGCAGGCTACCGCAATACAAAAATGCAGCAAACATCAGCGGCTCGTATGCCTATCCCTCACGGGTGTCATGCGTACATGTCCTACTGCAGCACTGGAGACAGTCTTAGGACTGAATCCGCTGCATTTGCACATAAAGAATGCAGCTTTTTTGAGCCTTCTGAGGATTAAACATTAAACATTGGTCATGCTAATCCAGTTAAAACTATTCCTAGCTTAGGGATCTGCGACAGAACGGCTTTTAAGACCACTGAACTTTTCTTCGCGGCTAAATTAAGGACTCTTCTGTCAGACCGTAGGGAATGGGCAATGGAATGGAATGGCAACCCTTGTAATGATCGCATGAGCCTGCACAGACGGATCAAAAACTAATAGAGGGGTTGGTTTGGGGATCACAGGACCCTACACCAAAATCTCGGTTGCAATGGGTACCTGGCCTAGTGTTTCTCAATCTTAGATCCAAGTCATTGAGTCATGCTTAAGACATATCCCTGACAAGGGGATAAGAGGAACTACCATATATATCTTTTCAGATAGCCAAGCGGCCATTCAAGCTCTTTCCTAATGGAAGATTACCTCGAAACTGGTTGCCGATTACTGGAATTGTCTCCCCCAACTCTCACATAGAAACCGGGTCACACTTTGTTGGGTCCCAGGGCATTCCGGTATTTCCGGAATCCTACGGCTTTTGCTGTCCTATCTCACGGGACACCACACAGTGAAGTTTCACTACCACAAAATGCGCCTATCCCCTGACACAGAGTGTAGACTCTGCAGACAGGATGACGAGGCAACAAAGCAAATTTTATGTGATTGCCAGCCATTATTTGGAGTAGAAGGAAGTATCTATTCAAAGAATATGTTACTCCGGGACAGATTATAAATTCCTTGACAAGGGATCTGCTCTCCTTTATAAGGGAGGCAGAGCGTCTCTTGTCTCCATAGGGACCCCATGGCACAAAAGACCGCAATTCGATCGCTGTGCCACTAAAATCTCTGATGTGACTTTGACAAAAAAATTAACTTTTCACCACCATATAAGTTGACCAACCAAATAAATCACTAAAGCTTGATTTAAATCTACCATTTTATACGTACACAAAATCATAACCTTTTTGGCTGGAATGTGTACAATAAACGAAAAATTAAACTTAGTTCCCATAGGGTCGCAAACACGTGTTTCTCAACTCAGCATGTTGAAATTTGAAAAATATTAATTTTACAGTAAAAATTCCTTATGTTCACTCTCCTCAGATCTAATCAACGATTATATTCAAAGGAGCAATTCTTTTTTCTTTTCTAGTTTGTAAGTAGTTTAGGTATTAAGGTTTTTCCCCCATTTTTATTTATTAATAAATAACTGTAAAATGTATATATTAATTAAAGCCCTAAGTGCAGCTTCATAGATGAAAGGCTTACGCACAACACTGTAAATATATATCACAAACTAGCTTAAGAGAATTCGTATATTAAAGGAATATGAAACAAAAAAATAAAATAAATAATAAATAAGTCATCAAATCGACAAAAAAAAGTGGTTGCAAAATTTTCTGTACTCGTGGAACCCCACCTAGATTTATCTTAATTTTTTATGTAAAAATCAAATGTCACTTGTCGGATAATTTATCCATGCTGTATGGTTCTATGGACTATGTGAAACGGTCCTTAAAGTATTATATGTTACTATGCTTTCAAGTATTGGTTCGGTAACATAGACGGAATATTCAAAATTTTTCAAGTAACGTGTCTTTCTGGTATTAGAATCAGATTTTCGTATGAGACCCCACTTGTGTTCTGATGGCACAAACCGTGATAACGTCGCTCAATAGATTTTAAAAGTTGGTGACATCGATTTCCGTGTTCATGAAGTGGGAAGTGGGAATGCAAGAAATTAATATTTAGTGATATGTTTTGCCCCAATTTGTTGTTCCAGGCCGATTTTTCATCTGATGTCAAAATAGCCTTCGAATCTTTGGGCCATCGAATACGCCTTCCTTAATTTTTAGAATTCTCTCATACTAACAGCATGGGCGATGGGGATGGGGGGTTTTTCGATTTCCATTGTGGAGTAATACAGCCTTTAGACCATCCTTGCTGCTGTCCACAAATAACCTCCAATACTTTGGCTCATTGTTATTTGTTATTATTTGTAAGACAGTCTCACAACATGGATTTTAGTGTCAGAGCGACCGAAGGGCGGCCTTTTGTGCTATAGGGCTCCCTATTGGGACAAGACACACTCTGCCTCCCTTATGAAGGAGAGCAGATCCCTTGTCGAGGAATTTCTAATCTGTGCTGGAGTAACAAACTCTCTGCATAGATACTTCCTCCTACTCCAAATAATAGCTGGGCATCACATAAAACGTGCTTTGTTGTCTCGTCATCCTTTCTGCAGAGTCTACACTCTGTGTCAGGGTATAGGTGCATTTTGTGGTGGTGATACTTGACTGTGTGGTGTCCCGTGAGATAGGACAGCAAAAGCCATATAAATCTGGAAATACGGAATGCCCTGGGACCCAACAAAGTGTGACCCGGTTTCTATGTGAGAATTGCTGGAAACAATTCCAGTAATCGGCAACCAGCCTCGAGGTAATCCTCCATGAGGAAAGAGCTTGAATGGCTGCTTGGCTATCTGAAAAGATATTAATGGTGGCCCCTCTTATCCCCTTGTCAAGGATATGTCTGGAGAAGGTTGTAACGAACACACGAAGCAATGTCTCAGCAAGCACACCCTGTCTACTAGTGGGTCGGCTGTGCTCAGGGAAAGTGGCGTGGGTCTTGTGTGCCGAAAAAAAGTGATCGGACAGACAAACAAACTGAACTTTAACGGACCACAATATATACTCTACATCTTATGAGATTGGAGAACTGAAATGGTGCTGTTCTCCGTCTTTACCCACCCTACTTGTAAGAACAAAACAAGTGCATGCTCCTACCCTATGCGTGTCCGCGGTGCTACTAACTTAAGGTGCCCTTACAAAAGATAACTTATTTCATTCTTATTAGCGTATATTCTTCAATTGAAATCCAATGTATTCATGTTATTCATTACTTATATGTAATACCAAGTTAATTTAAGAGTTTAATTTACCAAATATATATATACATGTGTACGTACTCAAGTTGAAAGAGAAAATGTAAAAAGAAAGAGAAAAGTCTTAAGCTCACTAGCAAGATTGTAACTTGTTTATGTTCTTGAGTGCAAAATCAGTTTGTTCCAACAAAAATATTACGAGAATTACCAAAAAAAAGGAAGTGAGCTTCGATCATCAAACGCCCTCGCAGTCATATGCAATGCCAAAAGAATAAAATACAAAAACGAAACGTAAAGCAAGCAAGCACACTGCTGCAGCTGGTCTACACTGATAAGCTTGCATATGTCTGGCTAGCGTTTGCGACTCGCGCTCAAAGATAAGGCACTTTGTTTTTGTTGCATTTTATCACACAATATTATTCGGCTATGCCGTACTTACGACCTTGTAGAGTCATTCGATGCCAGCAGGCCTGTTGACGTTGATTGACTATATGCGGCGAAAAGAATTTATATATATGTACGGAAGCAACAAAAGCAAGCAATGGCCAAAACAATAATGGAACATAAACAAATTATAAGTCTTGGGCTAATTTCAAATTATTACTACAAATTTATTCCTTTTAAAACACAACCGGCACAACGATACGATATAGCAGAGTAGCTGCTAGTACCGATCACATGGCGTGAAAATTCCGTCTGGTGTTTCCTGAAGTGGTAGCGGGCGCAGGAGCTAGCCTAGGTAGTTCCAGACCACCTGTAGAAATATCTGGAGGTGAAGCGTAGCTATGGCCGGTTTTATTTTGGCTCGTCACCTGTCCTATCGAACTTGATCAGGCGAGTCCGGTGTTGTGGACTATGGACATTTGGCAGTGCAGCATGTGGGTGGTACGACGGCATGGGCGTGTGTGCTGTGTTACGGCATGGGCGCGGTTCTGCACCTGCGTAGAGCTTGTGGCGTACACGTCTAAGGTACCCGCGAAATGCGAGGCCACCGGTGTGGTGCAGGCGCTCGCAGTTGCGGAGTTTAACTGGGGGTCGTCGTTATCCCAATGGATAGTTTCCGCGAACAACGTCTTGCCACAGCAAAACACACAAAATTTTCGACTTCGTCCAACGAAACGAATATTGTTCGTAGAGGACAAAAGAAGTCGATCCGAGCCGTAGACCAATCAATTACGAGAACGGATGCTAATAAAGGGAAAATATATATATTATTTTCTCCCCACGCGCCTTCATTTATAATTACCTTATCAGAGCAGCACACTGGCGACCTTCAGCTGAGCTTTCTATTGAGTGGAACGCATGCCCAGAGCGGAAGTCTAACTAGGCTAGAAAAAGCCAGCATTTGACAGAGAAAAAGCTCTCTTAAGCTGCATCAGCTGCGCAACTGCAGTAACTACCCATTCGCTCAGCTTCGATAAAAGCTTTAGAGGCACGTCCCTAAAATTGGGCAGACCTTTTAAACCACACGTACTGCAAGAACTATTCGCACCCTCACACCACAGGTTTAATCTTTGGCTACCAGCCGAAGATTAGAGCTGAAAAAAAACAAAGGGATGCGAATGTCAATTACCATATGTCCTTCGCATGAAAATTACCTAGCTTTTTCTTTATTCGAGCCTTGGTGCCAATCGGAGCTAGCTTAGCATTGAAGTTAGCAGCAGCCTTGCTTAAGAAAAAAATTTCTTTTGACCACCTCTTGGCCAATTTCAAAGGAACGTGACTCCGACCGCAAATCGTATGTGCGCTGATTTTTCTTGTATGCCTCGGTCAGATGCCTGTCAATGGTAGACAGTATCCTTTGAAATTCATCCGCCCTAGTCAAACTGGCTTCGCCTTCACTAAGTAAATTAAGGGTTCGCAACAACTTAAAATCTTGACCATGTACCAGCATGTGTTGCCCAAAAACCACGAAATAGGGGGACACGCCAATTGACTGGTGTGTGGAATTTCTCAGAGAACAATTAATGCTGCTAAGAAAAACATCCCACTCACGCTGATCCGTGCGAACATATGCTCTTAAAGCGGCGTTAATCGAACGATAAACCCTTTCTGCCGCGTTCATAGCGGCGCATAGGCTCCAGTGCACAACTGTTGAATTGCGTATTTAGAGAGAAAATTTGAGAAACCACGGCTTTTAAATTGGACACCATTATCCCTCACATTTATTTCTGGCACTCCAAAGCACGAAAATATGTCTTCCTTCAGGATATCCATGACTATACTTGAAGTACATTTTTTTACTGCCTTTAAAAATGGAAATTTTGAAAAATGATCTAAAGTAATAAATATTCCAATGTTACCCTTTCTAGTACGGGGAAAAGGACCAATAAAATCTACATACAAGCGTTGAAATGGTCTTTCGCTGGTTACTCGAGCGCCCATCGGAGGCTTCAAAGACCTAGTGGGATATTTGGTGGTCATATTTCACAGTTGCCGATGTAATCGCGGACATTAACAACCATCTTTGGCCAGTAAAATCTACGACGAATTCGCTCTAAGCATTTTGCGATTCCACAATGCGCCGAAGATGGTTCGTTATGAGCAGCACTAATCACGGAGTCTCTCAACGGTAGAGGTACTAACAATTTCCAGCAATCATCAGCTGGAGTAAAATCGTTGTCTGCGAAACATGATCGGTGATAAATATAACAATCTATTACCTGAAAGTCTGGTAGCTTGGATAATTTAAACTTTTCTCGCATCGTGCAATATTCGACTGACTGAAATGCCTTGGAATTCAAATCGATTTCGGGAACAACCTCACAATCCAATGCTTCTATTTTATCGATGCTCTCAAACGATCGAGATAGAGCATTAGCTACGACATTTTCGCTACCCTTGTGATGTTCGATTTCAATACGATACCCCTGAAGTTTGATGGCCCAGCGCGCTAGTCTGCCACTGAGGTCGGATTGGTTCATAAGCCATCGAAGGCTTGCGTGGTCAGTAACGACTTTGAATGGGTGCCCTTCAATGTACATTAGAAATTTTTTTATTGCCAGCACTACAGCCAAACATTCGAGCTCAGTAACCGTGTAGTTACGTTGAGCTTTATTAAGCTTTTTCGACATGTAGGCTATTGACGCTTTCATCCCGAGTCGTCGCATTGTGCTAATACAGCATCGACGCCATGAAAGGACGCATCGCATTGCACTACAAATGGGTTGTCATAATTAGGATGTACTAAAAACGGGGCTGAACACAGTTTGCTTTTCACATCCTCGAAGGCCACCTGTGCTTGATCGTTCCATTCGAACGAGTTTCTTTCAGTAGCTCGGTAAGAGAAAAAATAACCGAAGAATAGTTCGAAGCTGCTTCTTGGTTCGCGGTGCCGGATTAACTTGAAGCGTACCCTCTCCCACTAGATATCCAAGGTAGTCTACCTTCTTCAAACAGAATTGACTCTTGCTAATGTTAATGGTGAGACCGACTTTGCGTAACTGTATGGAAACTTCCGATAAATGTACTAGATGGTCTCCAACAAGTCATCTAAATATACCAACACGTGTGACTTTAGCTGGTAAGGAATTACCAAATCCATTAGACGGCTCATCGTTTGCGGGGCATTTGTCAATCCAAAAGGCGGTCTATTGGAACCGTAAAGGCTGTCTTTGCACGGAATTCTTGATCTAAGCAAATTTGCCAAAAGGCGTCTTCGAGATCGATTTTCGAAATGCACTGGCGGAAGTCGACTTAAAAGTCCATCCATTATGGGAATAGGATAGGCATTAAGCTTACGGGCGTCTAGACAAAATCGCACTTTGCCGGGCTTTATGTGCAAAGTGATTGGAGACGACCATGGAGAGCTTGGAGCTTCTTCAAGTTGTCCCTTTGCGGGAGATAGGGGATAAAACCGTTGTTTAATTGGTTTGGCGTTGGATGTATCAATGTTATGCTCAATTAAGGTCGTCACGCCAAGTCCATCCTTCTCAAATGAAGGAAAAGATTCAACTACGGATTGTAATTTGGATTGCTCAGAATAAGACAATGTCAACTTATGCAATCGTTCTTTACACTCACACATCATTTCATTCACGAAGAAGGAAGGTATAATGGAAATGCCAAATTTTTTCCAAAAATCCATACCACAGATAACGCCCTTGTTTTTAGATACAACAACTAAAAATTCAAAATTGGATTGGGTCGAATTGTAAACTAAAGGGACGGTAATAAAGCCAGCCACTGACTGTACTTGGCCATCAGCGGTGCGAACGAAACCCTGCAGTTTATTTGAAAGAAGTTTGTTTGAGATAACTTCCTGTGCTAGATTTCCTCCAATAACGGATTTATTACCTCCTAAGAGAGCTAGGTAATCTTTCACAAAAATCTCGATTTGAGTGAAAGGACGAATATCACAAGCTTTTTGAACAATAGAGGACACAGTGAATTCGCTTAAGCTTCGTCTGCGTTGCCAAAATTCACGCATGCGTAACGCAGAGCGAGTCTTGTCCACACTGATCGTGTTAACACTGAAAATTTCTGATCTACGCTTCTGATATTCTTGTAATCTAACGTGGTATGGTTTAAAATGTTGAGGAATTGGAACGTCAGGTGCGGAAAATGATAACTTTGATGGAGGTTCAAGTCTAGTGATTTGGTGAGAAAATGTAGGATCGAGACTAGCGTCGGACATCCCCTTTCGGAATAAGGCGGACATCCTGCTTGGAGTTTTCCGACGTCGACTTGCACTTTACACAGTTGAGCTGGTAAATGTCTGGTGCCCCACAACCGTAGCAGAAAACGCGGCGAGGTTTGAGGCAGTCCCGATATCTGTGGCCCTGTGGTTCCAACATGTGACGCTTTCCACCTACCGAACAGCACAGATCTCGTTGGCAGTCTCGTCTTCTCCCTCAGAGTCCTCTTCAGCATCCTCTTCGTGAAGTAGGGTATTTACAAACCGCTTAACGGTGTTCGGACGAGATTGAGACGTAGGCCGGAGGTTGCGGAAAAACTCTACGCAAACTTGCTAAATTTGGAGTGTCCACATGTAGTAACTCATGTTTTAACTCAGGTTTTAGATTATGTCGCACCTCAATTGTTATATCGTTATCGGACATCGGCTCTCCTAAAGAGTCAGCAATTATCAAATGACTCACTACTGCTCTGTTTGCGGCGACGCATGGCATTTTGTGTGTCGCGGTCAGAACGCTGGTCCTGATACCTTTCTTGTAAGCGGCTACACAACTCGAACCAGTTCATGTTATCCGCGGTTCTATGAACACGCCAGTAAAAAGAAAGAGCTGGACCAGTAAACAAGAAATTGCCAAATTGGGACAAGAGTGTAAAATTCCCGTTCAAGCACTGCGTTGTAAGGCAATTTACCCGGTAAATAAAGTCCTCGATGGGAAGGTCGTTTGCTGATCCACTGAATTTGATACGCCAGTTGGAGATTACATATTATACTCTGACGGGTCGATCCAATGACGACTCGTTAACATTAGCCGGAGCACTAGGTGGTCTAGCCCTGTAGCTATCATTGCGCACATTGCTGGCATTGCTTAAGCGCGGAAAAGGTGGCACAATGTCGTTATCCCACTCAAGTTGTGGCTCATCAAGGACATCGCGCTGCGCGCTAGATAGATTAAAGTTTCTCATCTCCAAATTAATTTGATCCGAAATGGTTGCTGTCATGCTCGCTCGAAAATCTTCTAACGAATTGGAAATAAGGTGTTGAATGCGATCGTCGGACACACTACGTGGTTCCTGCACTGCTCTACCATGTGTGGGGTCACGTCTAGTGTTCGAACTTGCATTTTGGCGCGGGTCATTCACGTTCGGAGCATACCGTGCTTGTGACCTGGTGTTCACGCGGTTTTTTGGAATGGTTCCAGTGTGACTTGGGATCAGGTTGGCCATGGTACTTTGATCACTCTGTGAGTTAGGAGGTTGAACTCGACGCTCAGTAGACAAGCTTTTACCCGCTGCCAACATAACTTTGGAACATGATTTTCTACAAATCGGACAGGTTTCACAAGTTTCTAACCAGTCTAAGAGACAAGATTTGTGGTATCGGTGTTTACAAGGGGTATCTATAAAATCAAGTTCGGAACTGGTGTCGTTGCAAATTGTGGATCACTAGTCAAAACAAATTATTTATTTTAAATATTTTTCCTTTTTTCTTTTCTATATTTTGTTTTTTTAAATTTGATATTTAATGTAAGAGTTGAATTTACCAAATATATATATACATGTGTACGTACTCAAGTTGAAAGAGAAAATGTAAAAAGAAAGAGAAAAGTCTTAAGCTCACTAGCAAGATTGTAACTTGTTTATGTTCTTGAGTGCAAAATCAGTTTGTTCCAACAAAAATATTACGAGAATTACCAAAAAAAAGGAAGTGAGCTTCGATCATCAAACGCCCTCGCAGTCATATGCAATGCCAAAAGAATAAAATACAAAAACGAAACGTAAAGCAAGCAAGCACACTGCTGCAGCTGGTCTACACTGATAAGCTTGCATATGTCTGGCTAGCGTTTGCGACTCGCGCTCAAAGATAAGGCACTTTGTTTTTGTTGCATTTTATCACACAATATTATTCGGCTATGCCGTACTTACGACCTTGTAGAGTCATTCGATGCCAGCAGGCCTGTTGACGTTGATTGACTATATGCGGCGAAAAGAATTTATATATATGTACGGAAGCAACAAAAGCAAGCAATGGCCAAAACAATAATGGAACATAAACAAATTATAAGTCTTGGGCTAATTTCAAATTATTACTACAAATTTATTCCTTTTAAAACACAACCGGCACAACGATACGATATAGCAGAGTAGCTGCTAGTACCGATCACATGGCGTGAAAATTCCGTCTGGTGTTTCCTGAAGTGGTAGCGGGCGCAGGAGCTAGCCTATGTAGTTCCAGACCACCTGTAGAAATATCTGGAGGTGAAGCGTAGCTATGGCCGGAGCTATATCGATTGGTATTGGCGCTGTATTCCAACGCGTGTTATCAGCTCGTCACCTGTCCTATCGAACTTGATCAGGCGAGTCCGGTGTTGTGGACCATGGACATTTGGCAGTACGGCATGGGCGTGTGTGCTGTGTTACGGCATGGGCGCGGTTCTGCACCTGCGTAGAGCTTGTGGCGCACACGTCTAAGGTACCCGCGAAATGCGCGGCCACCGGTGTGGTGCGGGCGCTCGCAGTTGCGGAGTTTAACTGGGGGTCGTCGTTATCCCAATGGATAGTTTCCGCGCACAACGTCTTGCCACAGCCGGCCCCACCGAACACGCTCACAACCTTGGTTATGTGGAATCCAAATTTTCGACTTCGTCCAACGAAACGAATATTGTTCGTAGAGGACAAAAGAAGTCGATCCGAGCCAGCGAAAATCAATTACGAGAACAGATAAATATTTTTTCTCCCCACGCGAGTTCACTTATAATTACCTTATCAGAGCAGCACACTGGCGACCTTCAGCTGAGCTTTCTATTGAGTGGAACGCATGCCCAGAGCGGAAGTCTAACTAGGCTAGAAAAAGCCAGCATTTGACAGAGAAAAAGCTCTCTTAAGCTGCATCAGCTGCGCAACTGCAGTAACTACCCATTCGCTCAGCTTCGATAAAAGCTTTAGAGGCACGTCCCTAAAATTGGGCAGACCTTTTAAACCACACGTACTGCAAGAATTATTCGCACCCTCAAAAGGTCTCAATGGCCACCAGACGCGGACAGCGTAAGTGACAACAGGCATAACCATCGTACTATACAGCCATCTGATGACTTTGGAGTCTAAACCCCACGTTTTACCGTTTTACGTTTTACGAAGAGCCGACGACGTGTCCACATTGCATGAGTACCTTTGGTCAACGTTTTTTCTAAGTGCGAGTTCCAGTTAAGTCTCTTATCCAGATTTACACCGAGATATTTGGCCTCACTGGAGAGCTCGACGGGTGAGCCACCGATGTAGAGGTGTCCGACATCGATGTTGTACCGTTTCGGGAAGGGAACGATAATCGCCTTCTGTGAGTTGGAATTGAGACCCACATCTGTGCGCCCCAATCTGTGTACCCACAACTGTGCACCCAAATCTGTGTACCCACAACTGTGCACCATCTTAGGGCGGTGTTGAGTTATCGTTTGCATCAATCCGGTGATGGTAAAGCCGAAAGTTCCGGAGACTATTATTGCCAGGTCATCTGCATACCCTATGGTGTCGATGCCTAGCTCCGAAAGTTTCAACAGTTGTTCATCTATCACTAGGGGCCAAAAAAGGGGACACAGGACCCCGCCCTGCTCGGATGCGGACAGTTGTGGCGTTCAATGAAGATCTAATGTCCCTGGGCATAAGCATTCTCTCTATCCAGGTAAAAGAGAAGGAGTCAACCCTCATAGATGCTAACGCCCTGGTTATTGACTGATAGACGGTGTTGTCGAAGGCCCATTTGACGTCTAGGATGGAGCACAAAGCAATTTCCTTCGTCTCAAATGCCTTTTCAATTTTACAGACTATCTGATGTAGAGTGACCTCTGTCGCTCTGCCTTTGATGTATGTGAATTGTGTATAGTGCCGAGGATTGGTATCTTGCAATCTGCACCGGATATGCAAGTCCAACAGGCGTTCTGCGGTCTAAAGCAGAAAGAATGTGGGCTATATGGTCTATATGACTTAGGTTGGGCCGGTCCCTTGCTTGGGAATAAAATCCACATTTACATCCCTCCAAGGTAGCGGAATGTACCCCCAACTGAAGCTCGCCATAAGTAGGCCAATTAGGACTAAGTATATCTTCTAGGCTATATTGCAGCAGGGTCGGGAAAATCTGGTCGGCCCCCGGGTCTTCGAAAGGAGCGAATGATTTAATGGCCCACCTAACCAACGTTTTCAACGTCAAAGATAACACCCCACAGACTGTAAACACGTCTAGCTGGTGGTTCAGTATCCCCATCATTACAGAAATTTTCCGGGCTTATAACAGAACCAGGGAAATGCATCTGAAGCAGTAGCTCTACCTATTCTCGTCGATATAATGTGTAAGAACCATCTGTTCTTTTTAGGAGCCCCACACCATTAGATGACCCTCTGGCCAAAATATTTTGCAATCTC
The DNA here is from genome assembly GCA_035041545.1 of Drosophila colorata. Lineage (NCBI taxonomy): Eukaryota > Metazoa > Arthropoda > Insecta > Diptera > Drosophilidae > Drosophila > Drosophila colorata. Next base: position 81,047 of record JAWNLD010000597.1, on the reverse strand, counting down.
GCTGCTTCTGGATGTGACTTCACACTTTCGCTGTAGATGCGCCAGGTATCGCGTTTGACGCGTCTAATGTTCTTATTATACTCAGTAAGCGCGTATCTTTACATGTTTCACGAGTCTCTATTTGACTTTGACCTGTTAAAGAGCCATCTGACCTTCTGTCTTTGATTTCCCAGGCCTTCGCTCCACCAGGGAACGTCACGTTTCGTTTGATGCGGTCTAAGGTCCTCACTATCATGGTAGGAGGTTAAAATCACATCTTGAAGTTACTTGGAGTTACAGCTGGCAGCAAGTTGATCAAATTTCGAAGCCACTAAGGCTTTGTACAAGTCCCAATTTGTTTTCTTTGGGTTAAAAGAATTGAAAAGGAGTTCCGCTTGGCCTGGCAGATCAAATCTGATGTGCTGGTGATCTGAAAAAGTGGCCTCATCGGTAACCTGGGAATTTTTCACAGCGAATGACTAGCTATTTGTTCGTCCTTCGGCAGAAGTCGACGAGCCGCTGAACCATCCCTTTGATGTGGATGCATGTGGATTTATTGTATCCAAGTGCAATTCTGCCCCTTATAAAAGAGGACTGCACTCGTTGGCGATTAGAATCGAAAAGAACGATGCCAAACCATAAATATGAGGCGGCGCCTTAAGCCGTCTTCTAAGACGAGATTTATTTATTTTCGCAACGCCGATCTTATAAGTATTGGCCATGGATTGTAGTATTAACATAAGCAGACCATAAGCATGTGCATATGGTCATTTCCACTGATAGGTCCACCATGACTAAAAAATTAATACTTAATATAGAAACGTTATTTTCTAATATTATTTAAGAAATATATTCAAATTTAACTAATTTAAACAATTAACACTTGAATTCATTAACTATGAGGAGCAAACCAACTGCAAAGTTGCATAAGTTCAGATTCTCATTTGTCATATCATTTTGACTTTAATATTTACTGCCTTAAGAGAGATGATACATGATGATACTCATTTCACAAAATCTCTCTTATGACACCAATAACTTAACAAAAATAAAAGAGATCAAACTAATCACGATAAACGGTAAATTTTGTACTTTCTTTAATTCATATTCTAATGACCCGTTCGCGATCGATAAAAGCATTTGTTTTGATTACGTGATAAATAACAACAGCAATAGTGCCGAAATTGTTCGCTTACCGAGTTTTATTCCCAAAATTATAAAAATCAACAACGAATGCAATAAGTTAGTCCCGTGCGAAATCGTAAGTGAAATACTTTGCAAATAGAAATAGGTAGAATTATTACTAATATGTATATGTATGCATGTATGTATACATTCATATTATTTTTATATAGAAGAGCAAAAGCTGCTCTTCAAAAGGGAAAAAAAGCTCCAAGCTGTGGAGAGAATCCTTGAAGGAGGGCCATTTAAAACTAAAAAACTACCGTATGAAAAATAAATAAAGAATGAAAAAATATAGACAAAATTTGAAGGCATTGGCAAAATATAATACAGATATGGCTACAGAAATGAGAGAAAAGGAACGTATGGAAAAGGCGCAGTAGATGGGAAGGAGCAGTATTAAAAAGAAAATAAATCAAAAAATTTCGATTTAAGTGATGCTTTTGCCTTTTATCAATGTGCACAAAATAACATAACCTGTGTACAAATTCTCTACTTCTCTTCAGTGAAGATAGGAGACTTTTCAGTAAAATTAATTGATAAATGGAAAAGTGTATCAATTATCACTGGAATCCATAAGCTGCACAGCTTTGTTTGTGATGGTAACCAGAATAAAGCAACTCGTACTTCATATTCCAGTAATAAAAACATATAATTTAGATTTCTATTCATATTCTAATGACCCGTTCGCGATCGATAAAAGCATTTGTTTTGATTACGTGATAAATAACAACAGCAATAGTGCCGAAATTGTTCGCTTACCGAGTTTTATTCCCAAAATTATAAAAATCAACAACGAATGCAATAAGTTAGTCCCGTGCGAAATCGTAAGTGAAATACTTTGCAAATAGAAATAGGTAGAATTATTACTAATATGTATATGTATGCATGTATGTATACATTCATATTATTTTTATATAGAAGAGCAAAAGCTGCTCTTCAAAAGGGAAAAAAAGCTCCAAGCTGTGGAGAGAATCCTTGAAGGAGGGCCATTTAAAACTAAAAAACTACCGTATGAAAAATAAATAAAGAATGAAAAAATATAGACAAAATTTGAAGGCATTGGCAAAATATAATACAGATATGGCTACAGAAATGAGAGAAAAGGAACGTATGGAAAAGGCGCAGTAGATGGAGAGGAGCAGTATTAAAAAGAAAATAAATCAAAAAATTTCGATTTAAGTGATGCTTTTGCCTTTTATCAATGTGCACAAAATAACATAACCTGTGTACAAATTCTCTACTTCTCTTCAGTGAAGATAGGAGACTTTTCAGTAAAATTAATTGATAAATGGAAAAGTGTATCAATTATCACTGGAATCCATAAGCTGCACAGCTTTGTTTGTGATGGTAACCAGAATAAAGCAACTCGTACTTCATATTCCAGTAATAAAAACATATAATTTAGATTTCCATTGTTTATTATTTTCTTTCCTAAAACTGATATGTACTTACTAATTTAACAATAAATATTATTAAATATATATTTTTCACGTTATTATAATACTAAATGTGCTAATTATAAAAATATATGAATAATTTCCTATGTGGAAAAAAAGGGCCCGTTCGAATGTCCCGTAGCGAATCAGATTATACTTTAAAAAAAAACGAAAGAAGATTTTTCAATCAAACAAACTCTAAAATAAAAAGACATTGTTCCGTTACAATTTAAAATTAGTGGCATGAAAAAATTTAGCCAGGCTTCGCGGACTTTTGCATTTCTATAGATGCGCACGAAAACGACTTCCGTTTTTTGTCCCGGTTTTGTTTTGCCTTTACCGTGGAGCCCGGATTACGTCTGCCATCAACTTTACCACTGACTATAGTGCTCTCAAAGACCTATTGATTAATGTAAAAGAAGACAAGAAAATATGTTTTATGTTTTACTTTTCTTTCGCTTTAAAAGTGTACGATGTTCCCGTACGACACCGTGGAAATGCCCATATATGTTATGGTGCAATGCTGCCCATCGCTGTTGATTGCAATCAGCTGATAATTTTATTGGCCGCTTTTAGGTTTATTTGGATTTTGACAAGATGATTTCCAGGATGATCACACCACCACACGATCGGCAGGATTCGCCATCAAACTCAATTTTATTACCATATTGATTTAATACTAAAATACATTGATTTTATGGTTTTCTATACACTTTAATGTATCAAGTAGAGGATGATCATCTATTGTATCACGCATCAAGAACTCAAACTGTTCAAGTCCTCTTTCACTAGACCAATGAAATTTCGCTTATATTGTTGCATCCAGATCATGGGTGTAAATGCTCTTGTAGTTGAAAATCCCCACTTTACTTTTAACTGAAGATCTACCTAATATTCAAATCCAAAAATTAATTCATGATCTTGAGGCTTTCTACACTTTCTCGCTTTTAAGGCAACGACTCTCATTAAATCTTTGCAGTATGTTACGTAAAGTGGAGGCAAGATGTTGAAAGTATATTGAAACTCTGGCGTTTTGGTTGATTTCCAATATGTATTTGGAAGTGATAATCAGGTTTTTGTTAAGGAGGAGAATTCATGCATGCTGATTCGGTTATACCAAATTTCTTTCACTTCAAACCAGCCTACAATATAAAGGAGCTGAACAAAGTAAATCAAAAGATTAATTTAATAGCTCAGGAATTTGTAGATGGCTTGGATTGGTCAGATGGAGATATTTCATATTTAGGTCTGGACGATATATTAACGGCATTAAATAGTTTCGCCACAGTCGTTGTAAGGGGTGATGCTAAGAAACATTTTTTAAGGAAACATTTATCTACGAACATAATTGATTTGAACCTTGAAGAAAGTTTAATACACTTCCCAAACTATTTCACAAATTGCAGAATACTTAAGAAATCCCCAAACCAATGCGCACTTAATAATTTATTCAACATTTTTGTAATTATGCAATGTCCAAATTTCAAAATTTTTGGAAAATAAAATAGTATTACATTTTTTTTTTATAAAGATCTGTTTTTTTTATATTTATTTAGGTTTAATATGGTGCATTCGAATGATGACTATTTAAATTTTCAAAATAGTCTTTTATAAGTCGAGCATTTTTTAGAATACATACACTTTTACATAAGTGTGGGCCACAGTCTCAGAAAAAATGGTTTTTTATCAAATCTAATTGACGTATCTCATTCTCTTCCACATTGACTACTCATATATTTAAAAACTTCTCAAGAATTTTTTTCTGAATTCCTTTTGTAATGACATTTTTATCTGTGACAAATTACCGAAGATAGTTTCACACTTCAATGAAGTGAGCAGTCCCATCATTCCAACAAAGCTGATGATGATTTTTGGTTAGCCAGAGGGCAGTTTTTCGAGCCTTCTTTGTCAGTTTGAGAAAATCGTGCGGAGCTCGTGTAAGATAATGTATGTTCGGATATTGCCCATTTTTGAATACTAAAGCTATTTCCTTCAATATAAATTAGTTCTTGTTTCCATAAAATCCTTGAACATCAATAGCAACTTGCTCCACATCTATTTTTAGGGGTTTATTTCTATTGCTTATACTAGGCGATGCGCTGAACTAATCCAGTCAACGGTGAATATTCAACTAATCGATCATGCATAAGCAATATACTTTATACGTTATTCAAGAATTAATTTTCCATAGTGGGGCCAAGCGCAGCCAATGTGGAAAGTGCGCACCTTGCTGCGTGCGTTTGTGTGTGTGTGTATGTGTGATTTTGTGAATGTGTGTATGAATGCAAAGAGCTTTAAATGTAATATACCCGTTGGGTTCAGGGTATCTCCTAGTCGGGGACACCCGACTACAGCCATCTTACTTGTTTTTTTTACTTACTGAAAAAATAAAAAAACAATGACGGCGAACAATCAACATCAATATGACGAACACTGTCTCTCCACCGGAATTAAGTAGCAACTCAACCACGTCTCCTGCTAGCATGGCTATAAATGCCGATTGCTTTGTTGGGGGTAGAATATTGGAGGACTTCAACCGCTACTATGAAGATGTGCTCACCAGTGCAAACCGCAACGTGGCTGCTACATCTCTGACAGTCGGCGCCGTTAGCACAACAACAACAACAGCTACTACAACCACCGCGGCATTCAGCAACGACTGCAGGACGTCTGCCTCCACAGCCACAAGTTGTGCCGCACTGGAGCCAATTGGAACACGCCCCAAAATTACCAATCCGGCCTTATAGCCCACTCTGGTCGCCTTTGCAATAGAAGACGATTAAATGGAATCTGTTGACGAGGCGTCGTCAGCTCCAGCTCAATAGCAAGCTGAAAAGAAGACAGCTAAACCCAGGGCCATAACAGTTCCAGTGATATAACCGATATTGAACAGGCCCTTGACCAGGGATCTGGATCCCTGAGAATCTACGTCAAGGATGCTGTTACTCACAGAGCCATTATTCGCAAACTCACTGAGGTCAAGGTTCAATTTACGTACTTCTGCTTCAAGGAAGGTCTGTGTTCCGAGATTTGGTCAAAAACCTGGCTGCTTCTATACCCAGGAACCAAAGCGAAGGGGCTTTTAACACACACGGCCACGTCGTGGCGAATTTGTACAACCCGGGGATCAGGCTTCCCAAATGTGACGCCAGTGCTGACTCCACCAACGATCCGCCAAGTCGCAACTTCTGATAAGTAGACATAAAGCAGGCTCCTAACAACAGGGACACGCCGCGCAGCAGTGCCTGGTGAAAACGGTGGCAGACATGCGTTGGTCAAACTGCGAGGGGAATCATGCTGCATCCTATAAAGGGTGCAAAGCCTACCAGAAACGATTGAATGCTAGACAGCCGGCCATCAATGTTGCCCCTTCGTACCTTCCCGAATTGTCTAACAAGAGCTGTCGTATGCTGTTGCGCTGCGACCAGGCCACAACATTCATCAGCAACATGCACAACCGCACCAGAGGAGGTGCTGCGGTGCTAGTCAAACAGCACTTTGTGCATTACCATCTGCACGCAGTGACCTCTAGCGACACACAGATGGCTGCAATTATGGTGAAGCTTCACTTGGGCGAAGTCCTCGTAGCTGCACCAAACCTCTCCGGGAGCCGAGTTGGATTTGACTCGCTGTTTAATCAGCTTGGGCATAAATTTATTGATGGAGGTGACCTTAACGCCAAGCATAAGATGTGGGGAAGCTTCCGAGCTGACAGCAGAGGCAGTGCACTACATGAAGCGCTCACTAACTGCTCAGCCCAGGTCCTGGCTACCAGGAAACCTACCCACTTCCCGTACAACGGACTAAGTACCTTTTTTTTTATCGATTGTTTTATGTACAAAGATATCCCGTACTATCAGGTCGTGAAGAGTATGAGCTCTCAACCGACCACCTGCCACTCCTTGCAACGGTTTCTACGCCTGATCAAAGGACCCAAAAAAGCACAGACTTGTCTTCCTGACTCGGACATTCAACGTTTTAAGGCAGATCTAAATGGCATGATCAACTTAAGCACTCAGATCCTAACAGCCGAAGACGCCGACGTTGCAGTGCAAACCGTGTTGGACCAAATACATGCCGCTGCTGCCAACGCTGCGCCGTTACAAGTATACCCCACACACTCAAGCCAGCACTCAAGGTCGCTTTCCCACATCGTTGAAGGTCCTCTTTCCCTGAAAAAGCGACTGAGGAGGGAGTACGTCCGTACCCAGGATCCCAGGATCGACAGGATCTACCGCAGTTCAGCCAACAGTGTCAGGAAGGAGTTGACTTAAAAAAAAAAGGAAACTACAGACACCATGCAATAGGAAGCAACGGCAGACGAGAGCTCCAAGTTTGCGCTCTGGAAACTCACCAAAATTTCCCGTACACCACCCCGATGGCACCTGGGCCAGATCACCAATGGACAGAGCCGAAGCCTTTGGCCGCAACTTGGAGGCGCGTTTCAAGCCGTTTGAGACCTCATCGCAAGCCCGGGTGCACCGAGTTGCACAGATCCTCGAGCCCCCACACGAAATGTCCCTCCCCGTGGCACCCATCACTTTCCGTGAGGTGAAGCGGGAAGTTAAGGTGCTTAACAACAACAAAGCCCCGGAGAAGACTGTTGCAACAATCGGTCAATCAAGCTGCTCCCGCACAAGACACTGCCATTCCTCGTACTCATATACATAGCAGCCCTTCGACTAGGTCGCTTTCCATGGGCCTGGAAGAGGGCTCAGATCATTATGCTACATAAGTGTGGAAAGTCCCCTGACAGGTGGGAGTCCTATCGCACCATCAGCCTTCTGCCAGCTTTCGGTAAAATCCTAGAAAGATGTATTTTAAGGAGAATCTGGAAGCAAGCAATTACGAAGTTCCAGTTTGGATTCAGGCTCAGATATGGAACCCGAAAGCAACTCCATCGCGTTGTAACTTTTATACTGGACTGGCTTTCACGGTAAGGAGTATGTAGTGGCCGCATACCTCAATATCCAGCAAGCTTTCGATCGAGTGTGGCACGCCAGGCTGCTCTTCAAAATCAAAGGTATGCTGAACTCCCAGCTCTATAGCATCATTGAGAGCTTCCTTTCTGACTGGAAATTTCAAGTTGTTGTATGAATACCTATGGCGCTTTGAGGACTGAGCTTGCCGGTGGAACGTCTCAGTTAACCCAGAGAAGTGCGCCACAGTGACACACACATTTCGCAAAGACTCCTTCCCCGGACTATTTCTCCACGGCGATCTACTGAGCAGGCGAGCGAGTTGGAGTTACCCTTGACAGGAGGCTCACTTTTAAAAAGCACGTCAACGAGGTAACGAAAGGAATTAGAACCAAGTTCGGACGAATAAGCTGGCTCTAAGGCCCCAATAATAAGCTCTCCCACCACAACAAGGTCCTCATCTACAAAGTAATCCTTGCTCCTGTGTGGCGATACGGGCTCCAAGTGTATGGAATAGCTGCGAAAGCACACCTGCATAAAATCCGCATCACACAGGCCAAGCGTGGCCTGAAAGAGGGCTCAGATCATTATGCTACATAAGTGTGGAAAGTCCCCTGACAGGTGGGAGTCCTATCGCACCATCAGCCTTCTGCCAGCTTTCGGTAAAATCCTAGAAAGGTGTATTCTAAGGAGAATCTGGAAGCAAGCAATTACGAAGTTCCAGTTTGGATTCAGGCTCAGACATGGAACCCGAAAGCAACTCCATCGCGTTGTAACTTTTATACTGGACTGGCTTTCACGGTAAGGAGTATGTAGTGGCCGCATAACTCAATATCCAGCAAGCTTTCGATCGAGTGTGGCACGCCAGGCTGCTCTTCAAAATCAAAGGTATGCTGAACCCCCAGCTCTATAGCATCATTGAGAGCTTCCTTTCTGACTGGAAATTTCAAGTTACCCTTGACAGGAGGCTCACTTTTAAAAAGCACGTCAACGAGGTAACGAAAGGAATTAGACCAGTAGATTCCAGTACATTCCTCTATCAACTCTTTAGCAGACGCCCAGCTTAACCCACAAAAGCGTTAAGGTCCAAGAAGAGGGGTTGCCCTAGCTAGCCCGTCCGCAACTTCGTTGCCGGAAATTCCGGAATGCCCTGGGACCCAACAAAGTGTGAGTTGGTTTCGATGTGAGAAGTGCTGGAGACTATTACAGTAATCCGCAATGTGTCTCGAGGTAATCCTCCAAGAGAAAAGAGCTTGAATGGCTGTGTCTTATCCCATTGTTAAGGATATGTCTGGAGCAGGACTCAATGGCGTGGATCTCAGATTGAAAAACACTGGGCCAGGTACCCATTGCAATCGACATTTTGGTGCTGGGTCGTGTGATTGCATCTAGTGCTGCAGTAGCACATGTACGCATGACACCCGTGGGGGATAGGCATACGAGCCGCTAAAGTGTGCTGCATTTTTGTATGACGGTAGCCTGCTGTACCTTTGGCCACCAGACGAGGGCAGCGTAAGTGACAACAGGCACAACCATCTTACTGTACAGCCATCTGATGACTTTGGAGTCTAAACCCCACGTTTTACCGAAGAGCCGACGACATGCCCATGAGTACATGGCATGAGTACCTTTGGTCTACGTTTTGTCTATGTGCGAGTTTCAGTTAAGTCTCTTATCTAGATTAACCCCGAGATATTTGACCTCACCGATGTAGAGCTGTCCGGCATAGATGTTGTACCGTTTCGCGAAGGGATCGATAATCGCCTTCTGTGGGTTGATATTGAGACCCACATCTGTGCACCATATTATTAATATTGGACGTAGATGTACTAACGGCAATGTCCATGGACATTTTCCAGTGTTAATTATGATTATGTCGTCCACAACAGCAGCTATCTTAAGGGGGTTTCTTTTTATTATTATTGGACGTAAATGCAGTACATTCAACTGGCCCAACGATACCAAGCAAGGGCTTGTTAACGCGCGGACCCAGGCAAAATGCCACCCACCTCCTGCCCAACCGACCGAGGGCGCGCCGCATAACGTGCGGTGACGAAAATCGCGAACAATTAGAAAGATGACATAACACTAGAGCTTTTAAATTAGGTATGGAAGTAGCATTACTTATTATATGGAAAAGATTATTATAGAAGGAATAAGATCCGAAATGGGTTATGGTTAGCATAGTTACTATTACAGGTTTGAAGAGAAATGGGTAAAAAGTTTCTAGTAATTCTGTTCGGAACTTCAGAACTAATCTGGCTGATCAATTTGGAAGAATCAATTTGCCCGTTAATTAATTTGTGTAAGAAGATTAAACCAAGCATGGTTCTACGATCAGAAAGAGAAGGAAGATCTATTAGTAAAAGTCTACTAAGATAAGAAGGCATGCGAGAATTAGGATTCCAGTGATATCCCCGGAGGGCAAAGAGCAGAAATTGTTTTTGTACGGATTCAATTCTATCCTGATGAACTTTGTATTGGGGAAACCAAATACAAGATCAATACTCAAGAATTGGACGGACAAGTGAAGTATAAAGAGTTTTAGTAACGTAGGGATCTTCAAATTCTTTCGACCAGCTCTTAATGAAACACAGAACACCAAGGGCTCGATAAGCAGCAAAAGAAATATGCTTGTCAAACTGAAGGTTCGGATCTAAAATGACACCCAGATCATCAACCGATTCAATACTATCAAGTTGCTTACTATTAATAAAACAATTGTTCAAGAAGGGCGGTCGCCTATAAAAAGACATTAATTTACATTTACTGCAATAAAGATTTAATAAATTTACTTAAGAGCAGGTTCGAAAACTGTCACCTGAATTACAATAGGTTAGTGGTAGTAGATCTAAATTTCACAGACCCATGCTGGCAGGGTGAAATTATAGATCTACAAAGATGTTGCAGTTGAGAATTAATAAATTTCTTAAAAATCTTAGGAATAGCAGACAACTTAGAAATACTTATATTGCTCTGAACATTGGACTTGTTTCATTTTTTAAGGAGAAGAATAATAAATGATTCTTTCCAAATGTTAGGAAAAGAACATAACTCCACGGACAGTTTAAATAATTTATACAACGGCTTCATTAGACCTTCAGCGCAATACCTAAGCACACAGCCTGGTACTCCATCAGGTCCCGGTGAAAATACAGGCTTCATGACCCTTAGATCACTTAGAAGTGAACTTTTCGTGATCAAAGGTCCAAAAATGCAATTTGAGTCATTTACGTGATAAGGATAAGGCAGACCCAATTAATAATCTTAAAAACTGTAAGACGTTTGAAAAAATTTAGCAAATAGATCGGCGATGGCCTGCTCTAAGTCTGCTGTCGTTTTTTCGAAAAATACGGTTAATGGTAGTGTTGATGATTTACGTTTCGCATTCACGAAATTATAACACCGCCTTGGATTCCGCTGAAACTGTAACCTACAACTTTTCAGGCAACCCTTATAACATTAGTTATTTAGGACAGAGAAATTGGATCGAGCAATCAGATATTGAGAGTAATCCAAGAAACAGTCAGTTTTCTTGAACTTACTATACATCCTTGACTTTATAATTTTTAAGTTTATTAATTCCCGTGTAAACCGTATTGACCTAAGTGAATTACAAACCGGGACACATATATCAAATAAATTATTTAAAGTGGAATACAAAATCGTGATTGCACTATCCATCGTAGGGCCGTGTTGAGTTGTATTAATTAGGTGATAGTTAAGCCGAACATTCCGGAGACTATTATTGCCAGGTCATCTGCATACCCTATGGCATCGATGCGTAGCTCCGATAATTCCACCAGTAGGTCATCTATCACTATGGGCCAAGGAAGGAGAGACAGGACCCTTTCACCAGAGAAATGCACGTGAATCAGTAGCTCTAGCGTTTCCGTCGATCCTGTGTGTAGGAATCATCCATTATTTTTAGGATCCCCACACCATTGGATGAGTCTCTGGCCAATACCTTTTGCAAAACCGCTGCTTTTGGAAGTGAATCGACACTTTCGCAGTAGGTGCGTCAGGTATCGCGTTTGGCGCATCCAGTGTTCTTATTATTCTCAGTGAGCACGTATCTGTATGTGTCCCACGAGTCTCTATTTGACTTATTATTAGCTCCCCTATCGAGACCAGCGCCTCTGCTAGATGAGGCGACCACGACCTGCCTTGATTGCAAAGCTGCCACACCGGGAACCTGATCAAAGGTCGAACCATTAGCAGGTCCAGCAGCCAAGCTAGTGGAGGGACCTGAGTCAGGTTCCGGGGTTATTGTTGGGGCAGCAGCAGCCGGCACTGCGACTGTTGAAATACTGAAATCTTTCTGGGCACCAATGTGCGCCAGATCCGTCTTGTTAGGTAGCTCCAGGCTGCTGGCGAAGTTCCCTCGGATAAGGTGCGCCCAAAGAACAGGCTTTCCTCCAACAGCTCAATTTCGAGCGAACTGCTGGCCTCGATATGGCTTAAGTTCGCTGTCGACTCTGAATGAGTATCTTTCAGTTTCTTAGACAAACCGAGCTCCGGAGACTTTTCGTCTGAGTACCCCTTTTGACCTTGGCGTCAGCGGGGGCACCTTTGTAGTTTTCAGAGCAGCTGCTCCGGGGAGCCCTTTGGTGATAGCTGCCTTGAACGGCTTATTTTCGCGGATTGTCATCTTAATGAAGGTGATCTCAGGGTCTAGATGTAGACGTGCTACCTGAGTGCCAGCATCCGTCAGACCGGTGAGTGTGACGTCAGAGTTCGATTCAGAGACTAATGCCGCTATCGGACCCTGCTGGGACAAACTTTTTCTCGACGAGAAAGTGGCACACTCCAACCCTTTATCTAAAGAAATTGGTGGTTTTTCCGGACCCTCCAATTTGTGACCAACATCACCGCTTGGGAGAGTGGAGACCGGCAGCCTTATTGGTGCAGTGCCAGAGATAGGCTAAACCGTGCATGTTGAAGCCTGGGGTGATGCTATTTGAGCCTCATCAGACTTATTGTTACATTTAATATTTTTGTTCATTTTGAATCCCACAAGTGAACGGGAAGTGGAGTTCGCCAGCGGCATAGCCCATCTAGCGCGGGGGGTCGAAAAATAAAACTGGAGAGCAACAGGTATTCAGAGTCCGCATACTAGCGGCCGAGAGTCCATCGATCGTGAGTCCTTCGCATTTGCTGTTCCACCTTGGATTGGGGTAATTTTCTAAATAGTTGTCTTCTCTTTGCCCAACAACCATTGGTCAGCACCTTTGGAAGAGACATGACCAATTATCTTCTTACTAATTATACGGCTTTCCAATTCAAAGGTAAGTTTTAGAAATTACGAAGAAATAGATTTAACTCGTGTATGCTTTGAAATTTCTAAAAAAGTGGGTAGAGAAATAAAAAGGAATGCAAACAATTATAGTATTTAAAGCAAGTAAGATGGCTCTAGTCGGGCGTCCCCGACTAGAAGATACCTTGAACCCAGCGGCAAGCTGTCGTTACATACATTTAAAGCTCTTTGCATTCATACACACATTCAAAAATGCACACATACATACTCACACGCACGCACTAATCTGCGCACTTTACACATCAGCTGCGCTTGGCCCCACTATTGAAAATAAATTCTTGAATAACTTCTAAACTAAGAGTATGATCGCTATGAAACTTTAAGTGTTTAAGAAGAGCATCCAAACCTATGTACAAACCAAAGCGCAAGTCTGTAGTATTTTATTTGCAAAATCCGAAATTTGATAATCTGCGTATCCTTTACGAGCACATAATTAACCAAATTTAATTGCTCTAGCTCTTACAGTCTCCAAGATATGATAAGAAAACCAAGTCTTAAAACCGATTTTTATCGATAATAATTAAAAAAAACGGAGGAAGATACAAAAAAAAAATAATAAACTTGTACTGCTATGGATTCGGAAAATATATTGTCGTAGGTTTCTAGCTTTCGTAGTTTCCGAGATCGCTGCGTTCATCCAGACGGACAGACGGCCAGACGGACAGGGCTAAATCGACTCAGCTCGTCGTGCTAACCAAGAATAAATACACTTTATGGGTTCGGAGATGCTTCGTTCTGCCTGTTACATACATTTCCACAAAACCATTATACCCCTTTTAGCCATTTTCAACTCGCTTCTGATAGCCCGACAGGCAACACCGAGCTACAGCAGCATTATAATTGTCTCTGTCAAAATCTGAGCTAAGACTATAGCAGACATGCACAAACAATCGCAATAGAATTCGAAAAAGAGCTCACGCATTTGAATGTGCATTTACATATGTATGTATGTATATGTGCACACGCATGCAGAAAACGCCTGCGTTTGGAGCTTGCCACCACGTGGTTTACCAATATGCAAATACGTTTTCGTTCATTTTTTCTGTGTTTCTTAACCGATTTGGATGAACGTTTATTTAAATGCATTCTTATTATACTATAGTACATTTATATGTTGACGAGCAGCCTAAGTCGTAAGAATTGCAATTACAAATGTTTCTGTTAATGGGGGTAGATGGGGGGAGGTATCCAAAATACGAAATATTCACAGTGTGCATATCCTGTACGAGAACATATTACACCAAATTTGGTGGAGCTGGCTCTTATAGTTTCTGAGATATGCTCAGAAAACCGGATCAAAAAACCGATAAATCTTATTGCAGCACTTGCTGCCCATTGGATTGTGCAATATGTCAAATTTTACCACACGTTTAATAATTTCGTTGTGTTTTAACCGATTTTGATAAATCGTAATGCAATAGATTCTTAAAGTGATATAGTATTCAAAAATATTCATTTGAACATAATTTTGTGTCTCTAGGTCTTATAATTTTACGAAATAAGCGGAATAAAACGGTGTGTGTTATCGGACATTTGAGTGTTGGAGTGTAATAACAACTAAAACATGTACCCTAGCACTATGTGTAATAATAGTATACTAGTATAAAATACCAAAAAAAAAAGTTTGCCTCTGCGCGAGCACAATTTTCACCTTAACAGCATGTTAGTCATCATCGACACCAACCATTTCGCTTTTGACGAAATGCACGTTCAGTTATCTAATAACCTAACCTATCCAATAAGAATAAACATCGAATTCCAATTGAAACTGAACGAGTATAACAGAACACAGTGGCTAGCGCCGAAAAGTGCATACAGAAACCGCTGCGGTTGGTGCATATGATAAACACTACTTATGTTAAAATTATCAATTTATGTTATGTTACTGATATGGAACTGTTATGTTAAGCATTTATGTTAAGCATTAAATATATGTATATTTATGTGTGTGACAGAAAATGCGAATAATTAAAAATAATAATTTTAGTTGCATTTTATACTGCACCATTGCACTACTAGTTGATCACGTTGTGACAAAACTCAACTCAAGTTACATGTACGACAAGTGAAAAATGAATTAGCAATCAACCGCATGCAAATTCTAACAATTTGAAATATTGTAGCAGTCAGCCTCTCATTCAATCTCTGTGAGCAGTGACAACCAAACAAAAATAATTACCGAAAATATGCAATAGATGGCGCTAGAAATGTTGAACTGGCATCATTGACATTGTGCACATATCGAGTTTTGGACATTGTGGGCGCGGTAGTGGGCGTAGCTAAAAAAGTTTGAATGCGATCTTTAGAGTAGGTCATCAGCAATCTGTCGGTATACATTTTATGCATCTAGCTTTAAGGGAGATATATAGATTTAATCGAATTACCACGCCCCCAGTGGGCGCATCCCGAAACCCGTAACACTTTATCAGGCGAGGGTATATACGAGTATATATCCAACATTTCAAGTCTCTAGCTTCAATAGTGGCGAAAAAAATTGCGTTCATACGGACAGACGGACGGACAGCATGACGGACAAAAACTCAATATACTAGTTTCACTTCGTGAACGAGTATAAAAATACGATTTTAAATCCAAGTATGAGCGGAATAGAATTTATGTTGGTTTTCGACCGTTGATGTTGCGAAAATAAACGAGGAAGAACAGTTGTCTGCTAGGTACCATAGATTTAATACCTTTACATATAAATAGAAATGTGCGCTATAAATCAATAGTTAACTTTAATTTTTTGCCGATTGTTCCTATGGAGTGATATATTATATATTAGAAGTTCGGTGTTATTATATATAAAAGTTCGGTGTTTTGCTCATATGTTAGGATCAATTCACAAGCTTGCATAAAATATATTTAAAAATAAAAATGTTTTTCAAACAAAAACACATTTTTTAACAGGTTGCTCCTATGGGAGATACATGCTATAGTTGACCGATGTTGATAAGCTCTGCCATATATGTTAAGAGCAAAGTGACTCACTCAATGGCAAGTTTTAGTCAGAAAAGTTTTTAATACAACTAATTTTTTAACCGTATGTTTCTTTTGAAGCTACATGGCTTAGTGGTCCGATGTTATCAAGATTTCGCTGACAAGTTTGAACAAAATGGTAATGGAAATTTTAATATTTTGCATCTAAGATCTGTTTTCGAACAAATGTAAAAAAAATTAGTTCCATTCCAATATTAAAAATGTTGTACTCAAAAGTGTTCAACTAACGGATACCCCGTTTGTATGTCATAATTGCCAAACCTGTAAAAATGAGTGATAACCATTTGACCATATTATTTTTTTTTATTATATACATGTGGCCCTAGTGATGCAAACGATTCTGAGACGACGTTTATTATTATGACAAGAATTTATTTATTATATTAAGGATGTTTGATTTTACAATGTTTATATTAATGTGTGTGTGTATTAAATAACTTTAATGAATCTTTCGTGCTATTTAAGTAGATGTATGTGTATCTCACGCGATTCCGGCACTGATTATGTCTGAACTCACCACTCTCTCCTTTGATCAAACGCTCGCTGGTTTTCTAATTGCAATTATTTGATATTGTTTCTTGCCTCCTTACGCAATTCCTCTCGTTCAGTGTCCAGCTCATCAATCATAGCCTGCTGTGCTAACTCTTAAATCTATCTGTTCTAAATAGCACATATTAACACCTGTTAAGATCTTGAACGTCGCAATTTTTGTACTCCTCGGCTCGATATTATTTATCATTTGCTGCACTTTACCTAAATGCTTATACCAACATCCTGGGCTTTCTATGCTTAATTTAGACAACATTGGTATAACGATCTTGTGCATGCGTTCAACTTGTCCGTTTCCGCGCGGTACACCTGTGGTTATCATTAAATGCTGAATTTTTTCTTTGTCACAATAGTCTTTGAACTCATTTGCTGTAAAAGCTGCCCCTCTATCCGACACAATTCTGCACGGGTTACCAAAATTTATGGCTTGCCTTTCTAAGCAACCTATTACCTCATCAACACCAGTACTACGGGTGGGGTAAAGCCATACGTACTTCGAAAATGCGTTAACAATCACCAATATGTGGTTATATCGTTTCTTGGTAATCTCCAATGGTCCTACGGGGTCAATGTGGAATGTAACTAACGGCTTATCCCCTTTATCTATCTGCGATAAATATCCTTCATGCTTGCCAGTCTTTGCGTTTGCCAAGATACACTCTACACAATTTTCCATTACTCGAGCAACTTTCCCCTTTAGCTTTGGTATGAAGTACGATTTCTCGACCAGATCCTGTGTTTTCTTTGCTGCGAAGTGTCCCTGCCTCTGCGCAATCTGAATTATTTCAGTCTCCATTTGAGACGGCACGACTATTAGTTCTTGATTTGGGTCCTTGTATAAAATCTGATTCGCAATATAAAAGTCTTCATACCCTTGGTTCCCAACAAGTCTTCTAACTACTTTTGTCCAAATCATCTGCTATTTGTGCTTCTTTAAATTTGTGCATCACACTTTCTGTCACTACAAAACAAGCAACACGGCTCAATGCATCCACATGTCTCATTTTTTCCTGACCGATGTTCTATTTCATATTCAAAATCTTGTAAGTACATTGCCCATCTGGCTACTCGTAACGGCACCTCTTTTTTTCATGGCGAACGCATTACAATCTGTGATAATTTTGAGCTTCGTTCCGAGGACATATACTCGCCATTTGGTCAAGGCTCCTATTACAGCCAGCATTTCAAGTTCATACGAGTGATATTTTGTCTCACACGACTCACGGCTTACGGCTCATATACAAGACTGGGTGTAAAAAACTGTCTCCTAAATCTCTTAGAAGCGTCTTTATGTATCTCCGTTGCCAATTTCGGGTTATACAACTTCAAAACTGGCTTACTAGTCAACGCTGCCTTTCGCTGTTCGAATGCTATTTGCTGCAACTCTTTAAGCTCGAACTTTCAATCTTTCCGCAGCATGTCCGATAATGGTTTAGTAATCAAACTTTCTGAAGTACGAAGTCAATCCCAGAAAACGTTGAATAGCTTTTCTATCACGGGGTATTGGAAAATTTGCTACAGCCTGCATTTTCTCCTTACTATGTCGAATCGTACCCTTCTCGACAATGTACCCTCAAAAAAAAACCTTGCTCTGCAAAACCTGGCATTGGGTCCAATTTATTCGCAAAGCATTTTTAGCCGCAACCTCAAGCACTCTTTTCATCTTTTATATGCCTTCTTCGATGTCAATACTGGGAATAATAATATCATCCATGTTAGCCACTGAATCACAATTTGTAATCAATTCGCGCATGACGACCATTATGAATCGGCTAAAAACTGCGGGTGAGTTTGATATCCCAAATTGTACAAACAAAAATTCGTACTGCCCCTTTGGCGTAACGATTGATGTATATTTCTGCGACTGTGGCTCGACCGGTACATGAAAATAACTGTTTGTCAAATCCAGCGTAGTGAAAATCATTGTACCCTGTAGTTTCTCTATCACACTGTCCATCTGCACCATTGGAAAATTGTCGCGTACTATTTTCTTGTTTAATTTCCGATATTCACAACAAAGGCGTTTCTTTCCGCTTTTCTTAGCTACTAGCACAATAGGGGAAGCATACTCTGACCCACTTGGCTTAATGATCTTTCCTTCCAACCATTCTTGAATTTGCTCATCAACTATATTTTGCTTGTTATATGTTAAACGCCGCGGATGCTGATAAGCCGGTAACTCATCTGTCAACACGATTTTCATTTGTACAGGCCAGTCAGCATTTCTCTTCGGCTGATATTTATCAATTAATAGCTTTGCTTTGCCTGCCTGAATTGGATTTTGATATTTTAAAACTACATCGACTTCACTCTGCTCTGACATAAATATACACAGACTTTTAAACTTACTACTACTGTGTCGATAATTATTGCCCTCATGACCCTCGCCAACTTGGCGAACAAACTCTGTTCCATTCTTGGTAACTTTAAACGCCATGTCTTCAGCTGCTATGACATGAAACTCGACAGGGATTATTAAACTACCAAATGTTACTATCTGGCTCTCGCCAATGTCTGTCAAACATTTTACCTGACCTGTCAATCTGCTGTCACCTAACTTAAGGAAACCATTTCTGTGCGCATCAAGCAAAGATCTGATATTGTATCCACAAGACCTTTAAAACTAACCTTTGAGTTCACGACCGTTTTTAGCTCCAGTTCGGACGAAGTAAACATGCTTGCTGGCTTTGTTACTAGTCCATCCTGCACAAGATTGGTTGACTTCTCTTGCTTCGCTGGTACTTCGACTCTACACTGGGCTGCTCTATGTCCTGGTTTATTACATCTAAAACACTTGAAATCCCTTTAAGTGCAATTGTTTTGTAAATGTGACTAATCTCCACACATATATCATTTCCTAACTGCGACAGTCGGCCTTTCCGTTTCATTGTGAACTTTGACATCTTGTGAGCCATATTTGCTTAACGGCTTCAATGGACCTCGCATCTTATGTATACCTCAATCTGGATCTTCAATTGTCTCATGGTCCTGACTTGATACAATATGGCTTTATTGACTCTAGAATCAGGAATTCCGTTAACAAAGTATTCTATCAAACTCTCGTCTTCCAAATCAACGGGCTTTGCTATCTCCATTAAAACATATAGGTATTCGTTTAATTTTTCATTCTTCTTCTGCCCTTTGCTAAGTCTACGGTGAATTTCAACGGAAGTCACTCTGACACTAAATTCGTCTATTAATGCAAATTCTAACGTACTCCAATCGCGAATATTACGCTGGCTGCGTATAAACAACTTTGCTGCACCACTAAGCAATTGTTTGGCATAAACAAATAACTGAATCTGGCTCCACTCTACCGTAAGCGCACACTCTTCTAGTTCTTCTATCCACTGATTAATGTCTGGGAAATTTGAACCTTAGAATTGCGATACGTTACCTTCTACGTCCTTTAACGTGAATTATGTCCTCGCTACCGGTAAAGCTTGTGTGTGTCGAGTCTGACCTAATCCAGTTATACTTTTTTCTCTGTCTGCTATGCTACTATGCTGCTCTACATTTTCTGCTACTGATGTAAATAACACTTCGTCATCACCAGTATCATTATCCCGCTTATTCACTTCCAGCAATTGCAACCCATAATTTTAATTATACCCACAAGTCACAGCTGCTTGCCTCTATTTGTCTGCACACGCACGTCCTCTACTTTGCTACTTTTCTTGCTACACGCCTTTGGCATTGATCAGCTCACCACAGCAACAACACACCAGCCTCTGCTTGTGTTCTCTATGTAGTATCCCAAGCGTCGCGTCGTGCAACTCTCAGTAGCGGTGTATGTTTCTCTTCGGTATCTCCCGCTTCACTGCCTCCGCTGCTTCTTGTTGCTTTGTTGCTTTTCGTTGTCTTGTCGCTTGAAACGAATTTCACAACTTCCGGAAATTTTGTTCCATAGCATATAGCCTTCTCTGTCGCACTCCAGTGACTTCCACCAGTTTTTAAGTCTTCCACTGCAACTGTGCTATTTTACAACGATTTTTGTTCACTTCAGCATAACCTAAATTTTAACACAGCACACAATATTGGTATATAGTTTATATAAAAATGGTCACAATCCTGGACGAGCCCCCAAAATGTGGCGATTCTGAGACGACGTATTATGAAAAGAGTTTTTTTTTATTTTATTAAGGATGTTTGATTTTACAATGTTTATATTAATGTGTGTGTGTATTTAAAAACTTTAATGAGTTTTTCGTGATTTTTGAGTAGATGCGTGTGTATCTCACGAGATTCCGGCACTGACTGATCTGTCTGATCTCACCACTCTCTTGCTCTTTTCCGATTCCTACATACATATTTGTATGAACGTGTGCTCAAATGTTACAGCTATACTTTTATATGTCGGCGTGAACGGAAATAATATTATTAACATTCTTTAAATACCTGAGAGAGCCATAGGTTATGACGTCACAATATCATAATTTTGTGTGCGCATTGCGCGTTTGTATAAAATTAACGACAACTTCGCTGTTAAGTAGTATAAAACAAACATGCTGTATTAATGAAAATTGGCATAGATCCTTATAATATATCATAAAGCTCCCATAGGAATACTCGAATAAAAACTCAACTTCTTTGTTTACAAAAGATGTTTTGTTCTTTGCGCAACCTTAAGATCTCTCAACCGTGTCGTTTATTGTCTTTGTTTTCCCAGAACCAAACTTGACAATTGCGAGCTCTATTATCGACTTGACTTGCGAGCAAAATCTTATCTACATCGGACTCTGTAGCACAATAATTTCTTATATGAAAAACTTTGGAGTTAATAAATGATCTACTACTAGCTTTACTCCTCTCCTAACATATTAGCAAAATGTTATCAACATTGGACTGTTATATCCTCTAAGAGGAACAATCGGTCAAAAATATTTTTTTTTTTTGCAAAACAAACTTAAATTTAGCAAGCAGGCTTAAATGCACACATAATTTGGTGTGCTTTAAAATGGCTTTTTACACCCTGAACCCAGTGAAAATGGATGTTACAAAAGTATGTTACAGGCAGAACGAAGCATCTCCGACCCCATAAAGTTTAGTGTGGCCTAAATATGTAAGGACAAAGAAGTAGTCAAGCCGCTGCGTAAAGTGCACTGCTGGCTTGTTTATAGAAAGAAGGATATTTTGCTCTGAACTGTGTAAAGGGTATCTCCTAGCCGGGCGCTCCCGATTAGTGCATTCTTACTTTTTATACCCTGAACCCATTGAAAATGGGTAAAAAGGGTATAATGGTTTTGTGCAAATGTATGTTAACAGACAGAAGGAGGCATCTCTGACCCCATAAAGCATATATATTCTTGATCAGCATCACTAGCCGAGTCGATATAGCCATGCCCGTCTGTATGAACGAATTTAGAATTTTGGATACCTACCCTCAAATCAAATCAAGTACTACAGACCTGCGCTTTGGTTTGTACATAGATTTGGATGCTCTTATTAAGCACTAACAATTTCATAGCGATCATACTCTGAGTTAAGAAGTTATTGAAAATTTTATTTTCCATAGTGGGGCCAAGCGTAGTTGATGTGTAAAGTGCGCAGCTTGCTGCGTGCGTTTGTGTGTGTGTGTTGTATGTGACTTTGTGAATGTGTGTATGAATACAAAGAGGGTATCTCCTAGTCGACACCCGACTACAGCCATCTTACTTGTTTTTAATTTAATTGTTCAGCTGTCTTGTTTATTGTAGATGAAGGAGAATGATTGGAACCCATTAATAAATTTTAATGTATTCTTTGTAGTTATCTTAGCATAAATAATTGAATTCTTGTTCACATTTATAGTAATGCAGAAAAATTTCCATTTATATACTTTAAAATTCAGAATACCTTTGAATTTTTTTTCGACGATATACAATATGCTCAAAGCTAAATTCTGATTTGCCTGACATTTGAAAAAGAATCTGCCAAAACATCTGTTTATAATGACGGCAGGTAAGAATGGCGGGTAAAAAAAAACTGAAAAAAATTTAAGGTTCTCAACCCTGCATCCATTTCGACAATGCTAAAAATCTTTTCGATTAAAAGACATATTCAGTGAATGGGCCACTTGCTTTTAAATTTCACCGCAATTAAACTGTTTAAACGCATTGAGAAGCTCATGGTTTATAAAAACAGAGTTTGTAAACACCAGTATTGCAGCGACATGAATGAAATAGGAATTCTCAGTTTTCATAATTCTTAGGCTTCATCTACCCCAGCCATTTTAAATAATTTTACATTCACCATGGTGTATATGTGCATAATAAGAAACTATTTTTTTTTCTGCAGGCTTCAAGATGCTGACGATGGTTGTTGCATTTGACTATCGCGCAATGGAATTATCGGTGACAAAAGCGACCCTGGTGGGGAAATTTTTCGAGGTGAGCAACCCTGCTCATCGCATGACGATAGCGTAAGATGGCAAGGTCGAATACCAGAGTGACCAGAGAGACAGACGGTGGAGACTGCCGATGAGATGACAGGCAGATTAAAAGAAAGAGGCGACAACAGGTTTTTTGGCGGGACGGCACAAAGGGAATTATCGAAGTGTGGCCAGAAGAGGCTAATTTCGAATTCAGACTTATGCACAGGCGCACAGACCCCGCATAGAGAGTGCTGTCTGTATTAAAGTTCGGCGTAAGTGTGCAAAAAGAAAAATGTCTGAATGCTTTATAATTGGTGTTTGTTTCCAACAGGTGGCCAACAACAGGTCACGCCGCAGTTTTAATTTTGAGGCCCCATTTATTTTCATTCTGTTGCAGCCCAATATTGCCTTGAAGGACACATACAACCTGCCTTCATGCGCTGCTGTTCTTATTGAGTGGAACCACCATCATCTTATTTCTCTGCGTCCGCCAAAAAAATTGAGTGAGTGTGTTCCAACTAGAGCCGACACCGCAACGATCTGCCGCGGCCCCTGTCGTCATAGCAGCCGCAGATCTGTCGCCCATATCGCGGCTACGTAAATCACATATGAGAGCATATTAGTGGCCCAAACCGTAGCACGTCCAGAAAATCTTTTTTTGCGGCGACCCAGAGGGCCAAACGAGCGGCGCTTGTAAGCCCATGTAATTGTTGCACGCCTGTCAACTTAGATGTCAAAAAAGTTGCCTATTTAAGTATCTATTTATTTATTTATTAATTTACCGTCCTATTTATTTGATTATTTATCTGTTTATGAATTTATTGTCCTATTTATTTAATTATTTACCGCGTATTTATTTATATATTTATGAGTCTATTTATTAACTTATTTATTCCATAATTTTGTTTTTATTCCATTGGCACATATACCTATACATATCTCACATTCTCCATGGGAAACCGCGGCTTACAAAAAGTACTTGTTTTATTTGTAATTGCGCGGTGGAGGATGACCTTGGGAGTACCCTGAAGCGTTTTTTTTTTGTTGTTTTTTTTTGCGATTCATGTTTTTTGTCATAGGCCTCAGGTGACTTGTCTAGTGGATATGGCACAAGACAATTGCACCGAGGATATGTTTGTATCGCGTCTAGATTGTCGATATGCCAGTACGTCACTCACGCTTTTGAAAGGCAGTGTATATTGCTACTGGGCACAATAGTGGAAACGACAACCTTGACGACGATAAAACTCGGATCCGGATAGGGATACATACACGGATAAGAGTCTGGCTCTTGTCAAGTATTGCGTGTGTTTCTCCTAATTTGGGTGTCGACGGAGGTAATCAATTGTGATAGGGTGACCCATGGTACATTTATTAAGTAGCCATGCGCAGCACCTACCGATAGATATCGAGACGGCAAACAAATTAGGTACGAAACGTACAAATTGGAGAAATGCTAACTGGGGACCGTCAGCGCAGCTGACGATCGGATCAGTTAGTCTCATCTAAATGTAGTATTGTTTTCTTTGTTTGATCGGAACGGATTGGTAGAAGGCGCAGGTTGGAAAGACGGTCGATTCCGGCAGATGGTGATTCTCCCTTACATTGTATGATTGTTGTGAATTACTGTTTTGGTAGTGTGTTTAGTTATTTGTTATTTATTTAAGTAGGAAAATAGTTTTTTTTGGTAGCCAAGTTCAATTATAGATATTATTATGACTGAAAGAGAGAATACGGGTTCTGTAGCCAGCCATTCCTATCCGCTGCGCTCAGGACCAGGGAATGTTGCGCAAGAAGACTCTTGGGGAGAGGATGGAGTCACAGCCACGAGGGGCGTGGGATTGGCGGGAACTCCAGCTAGGCCACCGGCGCCACCCCCAGGCGAGTTGAATCCACAAGTCATTGATTACCATTTGCCGCCAGAAGACCGAAATGTTCCAGCGAAGCCGCGAGCCGCTATAGACTCGGAAATAGCGTCAGCCATCAATGTCGTATCCAGGCACATGAGACCTATAGACAGTCCATGGAATCAGGTATAGCGCAGGCATTTAGGGAGGAGATCAGGTTGGGATTCCAAGAGATGATGAAGGCCATCAATGATATGGCCAGACCGATTCCACCGCCGGGGAGTCATAGCCAGTTTATTTCTGAGACCGTCAGGGAAAATATAGGCCCAAGTCAGCCATCAGGCACGGCGCATCAGGGCGCTGTCCCGAAAAGACACCCTAGCGCCACACCAGTTCCCAGGCCACTGCCGAAGCCAGAGAGGTCGAATACCCCAGGTGGACTGAGTGGAGGACAAGGATGGGATTGGCGTAATCCGGGTCCGGACAGTAGGCTACGGTAAAATAGGAGAGCCGGAGAGTTTAGACAGGCGACAACTGGAGGGGAAGATCGCAGGGACGGAAGCCACAGGCGACCAACTCCCACACCACCCTCAGGTCCGCCTTGGGTCAAAGTAGACAAATGGGAAGTGTCATTTGACAGGTCGAACGACCGGGGATCCGTTGAAGACTTTGTCTTCAAACTGGAGTACCTACAGAGCCAATTCCAATGTCATTGGGACGAGGTCCTGAGAAACTTTCACGTGCTGGTAACTGGGCGGGCCAGAGAGTGTAGTACTGTAGTACTGGCTACATGTGAGGCAGCGGCCGGTGATAAATTGGGACGATCTCCGTTGGGCTTTACTAGGAAGGTTAAAGGGTAGCTGGGATGACGTGGATCGGATGCAGGAGCTAAGGCAACGACAACTCCCTGGAGAGTCTGTGAATGACTTCATCCAGGCGATGACGGCAATGGCATCACAATTAGAAGCTCCACTCCCCGAGTCGAGGCTGATAAAGCTAATAAATAACGGCTTAAGAGACTCCATAGGGCGCAACGTTTACTCCATGGACGTGTACTCAGTAGATCATTTGCGGGAAGAGTGCAACGAGATCGAGGCAAGTTTGCGTCAGCGTAGTGCTCGTGCAGCATACGGCACGAATCCAAGATATGCGGGACAGGGCAAGCCGAATGTTAGCTCGCTCGAAGATCATCCTGCCGACGAGCCTAGGGCCGAGCCGCAAATCGAGGTGATTAAAATGAAGTCGGCAAGCCTGAGACCGGGGTGTTGGAATTGCGGCCAGCAGGGACACGATTGGAGGGATTGCCTAAACGATCAGCGTAGAATATTTTGCTATCGCTGTGGAAAGCCGGACAACTTCGCACCGAAACGTCTGCGCGGGAAACGGCAGAGTGGGCGTGATCAGAGTGGGAGAGGCGCGTTCACGAATGGGTCCCGCGAAGTAGTAAAAGATAAGCCCGGGAGCAAAAACAATACTAATATCAGCATGCAAAATAAGAATATAAGGCACCTACCATACGAAGAAAGGATAAGGGCGTATAGGTTAGCTAGAAATAAGATTTTTGAGGCACGGCAGCTTGACGGGATGCGATTAGTCACTCGAAAAGTGAAAAAGGCACGCGACCGATTCACAAAACGACGCTAGGTGAGAAGAAAAGTGGTTTAGTCTGTCAAAGAGGGGAGAAACTCGATTCGAGAGTATTTGCGGAGGTCAGCATCGAAGGCGAACGTATTGCTGGACTCTTGGACACAGGGGCCTCAGTAAGTCTCCTAGGGCGTGGCTCTCGCGAGTTTTTAGCCGAGATCGGGGTACCGATAGAGCGATACGTGTCCAGGGTGCGAACGGCGTCGGGCGAGGATCGATCCATTATTGGCCGAGTACGGGCAAAAGTTGGGTATAAGGACAGGGAGGAGACAATGACGTTCTACATCTGCCCGTACTTGGAAAAGCAGGCATATCTTGGAATCGATTTCTGGCGTGCCTTCGAATAAGTCCCTGACGTTGTAGGGTCAGACAAGCCGAACGCTTCCATAGAGTCGATCGCAATGGAACCAAACATAGTTGAGGAAATAGAGCACTACATTGAGGAAAAAGAACAGGAATTAGAGGCTTGGGACCTGAACAGCGATGAGAAAAGTCGGCTGGACTCAGTTAAAGAAGAGTTTTTGGCTTTTGAAATGGTAGGACTGGGGAAGACGACTGTGGAAACGCATAGGATAGAGCTGATCGAAGGGACGACACCGGTAAAAGACCTCCATTACCCGCTATCTCCGGCGATGCAGGCCGTTGTCTGGACGAGGTAGACAAGATGTTGGCCTTGGCAGTCATCGAAGTCAGTAATAGTCCGTGGAGTAACCGCACAACAATTGTGCGAAGGCCGGATAAAAATTGTTTCTGCTTAGATGCGCGCAAGCTCAACGTTGATACCGTGCTAGATGCCTATCCACTTCCATGCATCGATTGTATACTTTCGCGGATCGATCAGACTTTTTATATTTCTAGTGTTGACCTCAAGTTCGCATTCTGGCAAATTGAGTTGAGTTGGAAGGCAGCAAAGCATACACAGCCTTTACAGCGCCAGGGCGCCCGCTCTATAAATTTGTCATGATGCCCTTCGGACTTTGCAATGCCGCTCAGCGACTATGCCGCCTAATGGCCTAATCCCCACGCAGCTCAGGTCAAACGTGTTCGTTTATCTGGACGATCTTGTGATTATCGCTCCGGACTTTGAGACGCACTTAAAATACTTAAGGCTGGTGGCACAAAGTCTGCGGGAGGCAAACTTGACGATCGGGCTGAAAAAATTTAAGTTCTGCTTTCAGAGTCTCAAGTATTTCGGATTTATAGTAGGCGAAGGGACCTTACGGACCGACCCTGACCGCGTAGCAGCAATTCGGCGAATCCCGAACCTCGATCCGTCAAAGAAGTGCGCAGTACTGAAAGGAGTCCGAGAGAACTGTCCAAAAGTTCAGGCCGTATATCGAAATGATGCCATTCACGGTAATCACCGATCACGCTAGCCTCAAATGGCTCATGTCATTGCGAGATTTGGACGGTCGATTAGCTAGATGGTCTCTACGCCTGCAGCACTTCGACTTCCAGATCGAGCACAGAAAAGGGGCGGACAATGTTGTTGCTGACACTTTGTCACGCAGTGTCACCGAAGTGTCGCTGGATTTAGAGCAGTTGCTGAGGATACAGACAGTAGCGTTTGAGTCGGATGAGTATCGAGAGATCTTGGAAGAGGTGCGCAAGAATCAGGATAGATTACCAGATTTGCAGGTCAGGAGGGACTTTTGTACAAACGGACGGGGTTCGAAAAGCTGGAAGATGAAGTCGAGGGCACACTGTGGAAGCTGTGGGTGCCAGCGGCGCTAGGTTCGACGCTGATAGAGCAGGCTTATATAGACGCGAAGGCATCTCATGGAGGCGTGGCAAAAACGCTCCATTTGCTGAGAAGGCAATTCTACTGGCCCCACATGGCAGCTCAAGTGCGAGAATACGTAGGCAGATGCGAGGTATGCAAGGAGACGAAAGCGCCGAACCACCGGATGCAAGTTTCGATAGGGCACGAGGTGAAGACGGAACGGCCGCTTCCAGAAAATATATATTGATTTTCTGGGAAAGTATCCGCGGTCGAAGAGGGGTCACGCCTGGATATTCGTAGTCGTCGATCATTTTTCGAAATTTACGTTCCTAAAGGCCATGAAAGACAACGTAGTTGAATTTCTGGTGCACGAGAACGGCCGACAGTTCGTGTCAAGGATGTTCGAGAACATGATCGACGCTTTTGGAATCTGTCACATGAAAACAGCCATATATTCTCCCCATAGCAATGCAGCTGAGCGCGTCAATCGCACAGTGTTGGCGGCGATCCGTTCATATCTGGATCAAGACCATCGGGAGTGGGATGCATTTCTGCCCGAAATCGAGGTAGCGATCCGCAATGCTGTCCTCTCTGCAACTGGGGTAATACCGTTTTTTGCAGTCTTTGGCCAGCATATGTACTTCAATGGGGCTAGCTACAAATTAGCACGGAAGTTACGGTCCCTGGGCGAACACTCGATCTCAGACTTGGGGGTGCAGGATAAAATCCGGCTAGTGCAGGAACAGGTGAAACAACACCTACACAAAGCATTCGAGCGCAGTCGACAGCAGTACGACAAGTGTGCGCG
Source organism: Drosophila colorata (assembly GCA_035041545.1). NCBI lineage: Eukaryota > Metazoa > Arthropoda > Insecta > Diptera > Drosophilidae > Drosophila > Drosophila colorata. The sequence goes on along the minus strand of JAWNLD010000597.1, from coordinate 52,288 downwards.
CAAGTTTCACGCGACGCCAGGCCAAGAAGTGTATAGGCGAAACTTCGTACTGAGTGACTTCAGCAAGGCTTTCAATGCCAAATTCGTCAGGAAGTTTCGCAAATGTCGGGTCGTCAGGGCCGTCGGAAACAATGCCTAAGAGGAGGTCAGATGGGTGTGGCCTACGTTGGAGGTTCCATTATGGTGGGGCAACCGGGCGAACGGAGTCAACAAATGCGCACCGCAATTTTAACCGTTCATGGCGGCGCGTAACTTTAATTTTCCATGGGTGTTGCATTTGCCTATCGCGCCATGGAATTATCGATGACAAAAGCGACCCTGGTGGGGAAATTTTTCGAGGGGAGCAGCCCTGTTCATCGCATGACGATAGCGTAAGATGGCAGGGCCGAATACCAGAGTGACCAGAGAAACAGACGGTGGGGACCGCCGAGGAGATGACAGGCAGATTAAAAGAAAGAGGCGACAACAGGTTTTTTTGGCGGGACGGCACAAAGGGAATTATCGAAGTGTGGCCAGAAGAGGCTAATTTCGAATTCAGACTTATGCACAGGCGCACAGACCCCGCATAAAGAGTGCTGTCTTGATTAAAGGATTAATCAATTAAAGGCGTAAGTGTGGAAAAAGAAAAATGTCTGAATGCTTTGTAATTGGTGTTTGTTTCCAACAGTTTTAATTTTGAGGCCCCATTTATTTTCATTCTGTTGCGGCCCAATATTGCCTTGGAGGACACATACAGCCTGCCTTCATGCGCTGCTGTTCTTATTGATTGGAACCACCATTATCTTAGTGGCCCAAACCGTAGCACGTCCAGAAAATCTTTTTTTGCGGCGACCCAGAGGGCAAAACGAGCAGCGCTTGTAAGCCCATGTAATTGTTGCACGCCTGTCAACTTAGATGTCAAAAAAGTTGCCTATTTAATTATCTATTTATTTATTTATTAATTTACCGTCCTATTTATTTGATTATTTATCTGTTTATGAATTTATTGTCCTATTTTTTTAATTATTTACCGCTTATTTATTTATATATTTATGAGTTTATTTATTAACTTATTTATTCCATAATTTTTCCATTGTTAAATCCGGCACTCGGATTTCGCCAAATTTGCCCACATTGGCACATATACCTAAACATATCTCACATTCTGGCCACCGGTGCGAGGCAGAAGTACTTGCCTTCTATTGATCGACCCCCACCTCTTTTTACTTTTATTGGAGCTCCGATAGGGTAGGATAGGGATTGAGGGAACGTTAGGCGACAGCATATCTGCGCCGTGCCCAATTTACAGTGGCATAAATCTAATCCTTCTCTGAATTTATATTTGGCAAAATTTCGCACCTGTTCGATTTGTAAATATACACGATTAAATTATAAACGCCAGCCAAACACTAATCACAGCCATCTAGTGGCCAACCTGTTCAACTGGCATAAGAAAAGAAATGTTTATTTATTAAATTGTACTTGTGAGCGAATCCAACATGATGTGTGAGTAAGCGTGCGGCCATGGAATAAGTCGGCCGTCAGTTCCAATTTAAGGGCAATGGCATTCGAATTTAAATAGCCGTTGCAGGAAGGGCAGGTACGTCGTGGCCGATAACACCGGGCCTGCCAGCTCGTCCGATCATTTGTGTGTATGTAGGTACGTACATGTGTAGTATTGTGAAGGTTGTGTTGTTTTGGAATTTTGGTTACTCAGGTTACCCACCCCTGGGAACACTGAGCTAGCTGAGGTTGACCCCCCGAAACCAAAAGACGTGTTACATTGTTTTTTTGAAAAGTTCGGATGTCTTTTGAGACAGAAATCTCAATTGGATGAAGGTGTTTTTAAAACTTCCCTGGCTCCATTTCATGAAGGGGAAGACGATGTTATTGCAAAGGTTGCAGACGGATCTTGCACAGAGAGTGCAGTGGACACAAAAAGTGATGACAATGAATGTGGTGAATCTTTTACAGTGGGAAGCATCGAAAACTTACTATCCGTTGATACCGTAAAAGAAATGAGATTCGATACAGCAAGTTGCATTAATGTAAGTATAGTGGCGTTTTTAGATTCTTAAGGACTAAGTATTATATATTTAATTTTTTTCGTGCTGAAAAGTCAAATTATGTTCGTCTTTATAAACGCGATGTTGTCTGAGACTATAAGAGCTATACTTCAAATTTGAAACATAAGTTCCTGTGTACCATTTTCAGACAAAGTTTATTTCAAATAATCGCCAACTTGTTGTGTGCTCTTGATATCGTTAAATATCGGTATTTCACTCCTGGTTTTTAACAACATCTCAGATACCATAAGAAAAAGAGGCTAAAGTCGGTATGTGGGTCTCCTATAGCTCAAAATCGAGAATATTTTAGTTTTTGGACAGCTGTTCCAAACAAAATTTATAAAAAAAAAAAAGTAAAATGGCTCTAGTCGGGTGTGCCCGACTAGGAGATACCCTGAACCCAGTGGCGAGCTGTTACAGACATTTAAACCTCTTTCCATTCATACACACATACACAAAGGCACACACACCCACATACACAAACACATACAGCAAGCTGCGCACTTCACACATCGGCTGCGCTTGGCCCCACTATGAAAAATGAATTCTTGAATAACTTATAACTAAGAGTATGATCGGTTTGAAATTTTCAGTGCTTAATGAGAACATCCAAATCTATGTACAAACCGAAGCGCAAGTCTGTAGTATTTGATTTGCGTTTTTTTTGATATGGGGAGCGAATGGGGGTAGGTATCTTAATATCTATCATATATTCAACCCTCCTCCACGTTGGGCTGCTCTGCTCTCTACTTGCCGCGAGGTTGAAGGCTGTGGATGAAGTCCTTGGACCACGCTCGCCAGAAGCGCTGTCTGAGCATGGACAGCAGCTGCCACCTGCGAGAGAACGAAGGTTCTCTGTCGGGCTTGTCCGGCTCTGCCCTTGCGGCAGCGAACGAAGCGGCTGACCGATGAGCAGGTGGCCTGGAGTCAGTATCTCTCCATCATTCCGATCTCCGGTCAGCGGGGTGAGACGCCGAGAGTTGAGTATTGCCTCCACGTCGGCCAGGTGGCCTCTGACTTCGCTTTCTCTCCTCTAGCTACGTCCACTACCGCGCCCACAGTGTCCAAAACTCGATATGTGCACAACACCAATGATGCCAGTGCAACATTTGCTAGCGCCATCTATTGCATATTTTCGGTAATTATTTTTGTTTGTCACTGCTTACAGAAGCTGACTGCTTACAGAGGCTGTCTGCTACACAATTTCAAATTGATAGAATTCGCATGCGGTTAATTGTTGATTGATTTTGCACTTGTTGTACATGTAACTTGAGTTGAGTTTTGTCACAATGTGATCAACTAGTAGTGCGGTCGTGCAGTATAAATGCAGCTAAAATTAATATTTTTAATTAATTGCATTTCTCTGTCAAGTATATATATACATACACACATAAATATACAGAATGTCAATAAAGCGTTTTTACTAGCAAGAAAATACAAATTTTTTAAGTTTAATTGCTAATAAATGTATTTAAAGTTGAGTATTTTTTTTCGAGCAAAATTTTTGTTGATTCTTCATTTTTCTTAGAACTAAACTGCATAAGATTAATTTTAATAAACATTCAAAACATTCAAATTTTATGCTTTCAAGAAAGTGTTTTTACACGAAACTTTAATACTAAATAACATTATTAGACACTGGAATATTTATTATTTAATATTTTGTATGGCTGCCCTTGGCGTCACATAAGGCTTGCTTTCGGCGATTCATTGAATCAATTACGTTTTGGAAGTATTCTTCTGGAATTTTCTGCCATTCTTCGAGTACAGCAGCTTTCAAATCAGTTTTTGATTTGGGACTTCACTTTGCGACTTTTTTTTCAAATATGTCCACACATTTTCGATTGGATTTATATCAGGACTTTCTACAAGTGTACAAGAGCCACACTCTCACCATATGAGCTTTATGCTTCGTGTCATTGTCCTGATAGAATTTGAAATTTGGTTTATTGCCATCAAAAAATCCAAATTTCCGTGCACTGCTGACAAGCTGTGTCTGTAAAATTCTCAGATATTGTCAAGCATCCATTGTATTTTCAATGAAGGTCATGTCTACAACACCCGTGCTGGAAATGCAGCCTTACATCATCACTGAAAGTTTCCCGAGCTTAACTGTTGGAATGATAGTGCGATTTTCCAACGCAGTTTGCGCCTTTCTCCAGTCTCTGGATGGCCCATCATTATAATATAGCATAATTTTACAGTTTCAGTTTTCAGTTTCAATTGGAATTCGATGTTGTTTCTTATTGGATAGGTTAGGTTATTAGATACCTGAACGTGCATTTCGTCAAAAATGAAATGATTGTCGATGATGTCTAATACCCTTTTTTAATTGACATTCGTGATCGAGGCAGAGGCAGAGGCAAACTTTTATGGTATTTTATACTTTTAAATTATTATTATTATTAATACACATAGTGCTAGGGTAAATGTTTTAGTTGTTATTACACAGGGATCGAGTAATCCGATGTCGGTTACACCCGACTGCAACGTTCTCACTTGATTCTTTTTGCACACTTACGTTATATCAGAGCTGCCAACATTGTTAATATGAATTGCCATTTTTGTTTTTTACCATGCTTTGAAATACTACATTAAAATTTATATAACAATTGTGTTATTACGTTATGATAACCAAGACATATTATACTTTGAAATGCCATATTTTATACGTATATTTTGCTTTTTTTCTAAATTTTATTTTTACATTCGAAACTTTGGTTTATTGTGAAGAATTATGAATTTTATAATGGAATTCCATAGCATTAAATAAATGAATAAATGAGTTAATATGGAGTTGTAAACTTCAAAGTTTTTCCTCTCGATTAATAATGGGGTAAATATCGTGTCGTAACTAAGCATGGGATTTTTCAGTAACAGCTGCAGTCGGAAAATCATCGGTAGGGCGAGTAAAGAAACAGAGCAGAACATCCCCTTAGTAGTTCAGTACAGGGTATACTAACTTCTATCACTGCAGATGGTAGTCTCAGCTAGGGGCGAAGCACAACGAAGTGTGCAAAAGCGGCTAGCAATTTATATGTAAACTTTTGAAGTTTTTCTACGATAGCCCGATCAGATCGAGTTATATACCGATCGAATGGTATCGTTTAAACTAGAAGAAAACAAGTAAGAATGCTATAGTTGGGAGCACCCGACTAGGAAATGCCCTGAACCTAGCGGCGAGCTGTCGTTACATACATTGAAACACCATTTGCATTCATACATACCCTGTAGTTCGCGGTGACAGGGATATCGCCGGTAGAAAAGGCTAATAACCCAACACTCGCCATACCCTTGCCAATGCGTTTTTCCGGGACGTTTCCCGTTGACATGTCATAGGACGGTGTCAATTGCCCCGACGTCGCATCACCGGGGAGCAAAGAAGGCACCAGCGCTGGAACTTTTGTAATGCACGCGGGGCACATAAAGTGTATAGAGCGGCGCTCGGCCACTCCACCCCAAAAGATCGGGCGAGTGGTGAATTGGCACGGCGTTGCATCCCCGGGGTCAGGGCGGTGGCCGATTGGGATGGCGGTGCACCCCTGGGGTATCATGGGCTTAAATAAGGCACTCCCCCTTCTACAGGTCATCCGTGTATAGAAGAGTATACAGCGCTATCCCATTTGTAACCCCTAGGGGTCAGGCGAGTGGCCGATTGGGACGGCGGTGCACCCGTGGGGGATTATATGATATCATGGGCTTATCCCTGCTTTGCCTATCAGGACCTAACAAGAGCATTGAAATCTGTGTACAAACCAATGCGCAAGTCTGTGGTACTTGATTTGTGATTTTTTTATGTTTTTGAAATATGTGGCGAATGGGGGAGGTATCCCAAATCCGAAATATTTATAATTTGCGGATCCTTTACGAGAACATATTAAAACATTTGGTGGCGCTAGCTCCTATAGTTTCTGAGATATGCTTGATAAACCGTGTCGTGGTATACACGTACTTAAAAAGTCCAAGTTCAGTTCTCTAGCTCTTGTAGTGGCTGACATCGACGCGTTCATACAGACAGACGGACGGACGGGCGCACAAATGGACGGACATATGGACGGACGAACGAACGGACAGATGGGCGGGCGGACTGGCGGACAGGCAGACGGACATGGCTAGAGCGACTCGGATACTACCATTTTCAATGGGTTCAGGATATAAACATACCACAACACGATAGATCCTCTGGTTCATGAGATATGAAGCTGTAAGTGATTTGGAAAAAATGTATATTTGTGGAGCTGATAAGGCCGTTGGGGGCTTTCAGAAATTTGTTCAGGAATATAAAAATTTGTGTTTCGACTACGCGTCAATTATATAACTCCGATAACTTGTTCAATAGTTATTAAGAAATTAAACTTTATGTGTGTCTCCGAAAATGAGATATAATTGTTGGTATATATTTTCGCGTATAATAGCGTTGAGATGGCTTTACGGAACTTTCTATATATCGAATGGAATGCTCTATATATTGAAAGGTATTTTTAATGCCTTTCAGGCGTACATTGGCATAGTTGCTCTTTAGCTCACCCGCAAAAAATGACAGGTAAAAGAAAGTTTTCAATTTCACATTTTTGATAAAATTAAAAGAAAACGGTTCCAACAATTTTAATAAATGTTAAATATATTGTAGGCATTGAGTTTCCACAACTTTTGCCACATAGCTGGGATAATTCGTTATTGCAAGAAGTTCCTTGTTTAGTGTACATTATTTCATTTATATGAGACCTTCAGACGTTTGCGTTGCAAAAATAACTAGAGCTGCCAGTTGATTTCTTATACTCGCTCACGAAGTGAAACTAGTATTTTAAGTTTGTGCAATGTCCGTCATGCAGTCCGTCCGTCGGTTCGTCTGTCCATATGAACGCAAGGCTATTGTCGCTAGGGACTTGAAACTTTGTGTTAAGATTTTTGTTCCACGCCCACTAGGAGTCACTAGTCACTAGTGAAAATACATGAATACATATTACAGATAAATTTTTTCGCCCGCGCACCCTCCCGCGCAGTTCTCGCAAAAATCCATCTACTTGAAAGCACAAATCGGTAAAACTTGTGTGCTCCCAAAATTCTAAAGCTAGAGCCACCACATTTAGTATATAGATGCTGCTGACCCGCCCTAAAATTGAGACCCTGACATCCAGGGCACGCCCACTAGAACGCCCCCCAGTCAGCCACCCATTACGGGAACCAATCTTCCTTCCTTTGAAGGTAGAGACATACATAAAATCCGCTTATCTGCAGACGGGTAAGCCGCGAAAATCCATATCCCCCACAATTTTAGCGCTAGAGAAATAAAATTTAGTCAGCAGTTTTCTGATGAGCTCTAAATATAGGGACAACAATTTTGGCTACGCCCACTTCCTTCACCACCAATTACAAAACTCTACATTTTTCAAATATAACCATAATAATTAAGACCGTAATCAAGTATTGCGCAGACGGCTACGACCTAATCGTTTGCGAGACTTGGCTTGTCAGCATATTTCCGTGATTTTGTGTTGCAATGTTTACTTAGGCAACAAAGTGGAGCAGGCGTCGAACTCGGCATGTGGCGGAAGACGAAGAGAAGCTGATCAAGAATTTTGTATTTTGAAGAATTTTATATTCTTTATATTCTGATCGCGCAAAAGCCAAAGAGGCGTTGACCTAGTGTTTTGTGTATTGTAATTTAACTATTTTTAACTCCTCCCCCTTGATCTCGACGACGCATCCACAGAGATCTCTCAGAGATCCGGTCTGACGGATGCAGGCACTCAGGTAGCACGTCTACATTTAGACCCTGAGATAGCCCTCATTAAGATGACAATCTGCGAAAAGAAAAGAAAAGAAGGCAGCTATCGCCAAAGGGCTCCTCAGAGCAGTTGCTCTACAAGCTGCAAAGGTGCCCCCTGCTGACGCCAAGGTCAAAAGGGGTCGCTCAGACGAAAATTCTTCGGAGCTCGGTTTATCAAAGAAACCGGAAAATACTCATTCAGAGTCAACAGCGCCATCGTACAGTCGGATGGCGAGCGGTGTCAAGCTCGGTTTTATCGCGACTGTTAGATCGTCACCTTTGACAGCGGAGCAAATAGCAACGCTAAAGGCGGCGATCTTATCGTCCACCCTGACGTGTGTGACGCCAGATGTGAAGCCAAAGTTCGAGGGTGTTGTCCCGAGAGAGGATAGGCTCATGCTCGTCTGCTGCGACAATAACGCAGCCGAGTGGGTGAGGGCAAACTTCAGCCATATCAAGGCCTGCAGTTCGCACGAAATTGAGCTGTTGGAGGGAAGCCAGTTACCCCGGGCGCACCTCGTCCGAGGTTACTTCGCCAACAGCCTGGAGCTACCCAACGAAACGGTTCTGGCGCATAAAGGTGCACAGAACGACTTCAGCACCAGCCAACGGAGGGTAACGCAGCGGACTACTAGTGGCGCCATGCTGAACTAAGTCATCATGGTGGATGACGCGTCGCTGATTAAGTGCGGTGGAAAAGTCTGGTACTGTTTTAGCCGGACCAGACTTATCCTTAAGAACACGGCAGTTAAGGAAAAGTGCAGCGACGGTCCCTCTACGAGAGACGCTCCAGCAACAGTCGCAGTGCTAGCTGCTGCTGCCCCAACAACAAGCCGAGAACCTGGCTCGGGTCGCTCCACTAGCTTGGCTGCTGGGCCTGCTAATAGTTCGACCTGTGATCAGGTTCCCGGTGCGGCTGCTTTGCAATCACGGCAGGTCGTGGTCGCCTCATCTAGCAGAGGCGCTGGTCTCGCTAGGGGAGCGGTCCACGTAGCAGCAGCGACTGGCAGCTAGCAAGGCGCAAAGTACGATGAGGTACAAAGCGTCCAAGCTACCAAAGGGGGTTCGTGGGAACGACTTCCGACAAGGCATAAGCGGTTGCCTTGTCCAACATTCCGCGAAGGAAGAATGAGCACAATCAAGGTGCTTCAGACGAACCTGCACCACGCTAGAGGAGCATCAGCCACCTTGTGCCGAGGAAAATATCAACCTGTTTCTCCTCCAAGAACCATGGTTGATTGGCGGCCAAGTCCGAGGATTAAGTTTCGGCTCATGTTAGTTGTTATATGACCGATTGGGTGGAGCGCCTCGCGCAGCTATCCTTCTGGATAAAAGCGTAAGGCACTTTCCTTTAACTAACTTTATCTCCAGGGACCTAGTTTCGTCAACCATTGAGGTGGCTTCGGCAGAAGGAGCGAAGGAAATTGTAGTGGCGTCTGCATATTTCCCTGGCGACACCGACGACGCACCGCCAATGGAGATTCAGCGGCTTATCGACCTCTGCCGAAGGACGAACAAACAGCGAGTCATTGGCTGTGACGCCAACGCCTATCACACTATCTGGGGTAGTAGTTACGTCAACAAAAGGGGTGAGTGCCTTCTTGAATATATTTTGTGTAGTCAATTACATGTATCAAATAGAGGGTGCAAACCCAGTTTTATAAACACTATCAGGGAGGATGTACTAGACCTCTCTCTGGTTATCAGTTCTTTGTCCGATTTCATTAAAAATCGGCGGGTTACCGATGGGGCCACTCTTTCAGATCACCAGCACATCAGATTTGATCTCCCAGGCCAAGCGGAACTCCTTTCCAACTCTTTCAACCCAAAGAAAACAAATGTAGACTTGTACAAATCCTAAGTGGCTTCGAAAGTTGATCAACTTGCTGACAGGTTTAACTCCACAAGGGTGATAGAATTGGCGTCAAGACAACTTCAAGATAAGCTTTTAACCTCCTACCATGATAGTGCGGCCCTAACACCCCATCAGGCGAAACGTGAGGTTACCTGGTGAAACGAAAGCCTGGCAAATCAAAGGAAGAAAGTCAGACGGCTCTTTAACAGGGCCACGTCAAATAGAGACTCATACAGATAGAGTATAATAAGAACATTAGACGCGTTAAACGCGATACCAGAAGTAGCGAGATTGCAAAAGGTATTGGCCAGAGGGTCATCTAATGGTGTGGGGCTCCTAAACAGAACATATGGTTCTTACACACAAGAGCTACTGCTTCAGGTGCATTTCCCTGGTTCTGTTATAAGCCCGGTAAATCCCTGTAATGATGGGGATACTGAACTACCAGCTAGACGTGGTTACAGTCTGTCGGGTGCTATCTTCGACGTTGACAAGGTCAGGTGGGCCATTAAATCATTCGCTTCTTTCAGATTTTTCCGGCCCTGCTGCAACACAGCCTAGAATATATACTTAATCCACTAATTAGTCTACCCAACGTGGTTTTTATTCCCAAGCAAGGGAACCGTCCCTTGGATCAACCCAAGTCGTATAGACCAATTAGCCTTACATTCTTTCTGCCTTAGACTGCAAAACGCCTGTTGGACTTGCATATCCGGTGCAGATTGCAAAAACCAATCCCCTGCACCATACACAATTCGCCTACATCAAAGGCAGATCGACAGAGGTCGCTCTACATCAGATAGGTACAGCAGGCTATCGCCATACAAACATGCAGCAAACTTCAGCGGCTCGTATGCCTATCCCTCACGGGTGTCATGCGTACATGTCCTACTGCAGCACTGGAGACAGTCTTAGGACTGAATCCACTGCATTTGCACATAAAGAATGCAGCTTCTTTGACCCTTCTGAGGATTAAACTTACAAATGGGTTGCTAGCAGCAGATATAGGTCATGCTAGTCAACTAAAGCTAGGGCTGGTTCCTCAACCCCTCTTCTTGGAGCTGAAAACTTTTGTGGATTAAGCTGGACCTCTGCCAAAGAGCTTATAGGTGAATGGTCAAAGAAGGAGAGGGGAATCTACTGGTCAACAAGGACGGAACTACGGCTCTTGGTGTCCTATCTCACTGGACACCACACAGTCAAGTTTCATCTCCACAAAATGCGCCTGTCCCCTGACACAGAGGGTAGGCTCTGCAGAGAGGATGACGAGACAACAAAGCACATTTTATGTGATTGCCCAGCCATTATTTTGAGTAGGAGGAAGTATCTATGCAGAGAATTTGTTACTTCAGCACAGATCAGAAATTCCTGGACAAGGGATCTGCTATCCTTCATAAGAGAGGCAGAGCGCGTCTTGTCCCCATAGGCAGCCCCTTGGCACAAAAGACCGCAAGTTGGTCGCTGTGCCACTAAACATCTCTATTGTGAGACTCCCTTACAAACAATAATAATAAATAATAACTCCTCCCCCATTAATTAAAGCTTGACCTCAAGCAATTTTCTCCTTCCATTTTTTTCTTAAAAAAAATGGTATTTTGTTGAAGTGTAGTTGTTGACTTGTTTGTAGCTGAGCATTTTGGATGTTTTTAGTTTGAGGTGAGGGGCCACTAGTAGTATTATCTTCTGTTATTCCTTCTTATAGAGATACAAAATACTGACGATTATTATAAGAATGCCGAGCAGCGTTATAATTGATACTCCGTTTGTTTTTCATCGTAGCTTATCCAGACTTTCGGTGCTGTCGACATGCAAAGCTTGTAGGATTTCTAGGGATAATATTCGGAGTCGTTTAGTCTCCTGTGGGGTTATTTGAATTATGGGCGTGCCCGTCGTCATAATTGTAGGTTCCAAGTTGCTGAATGTTTTGTCGTCAATTGAGACGGACTCTTTCCAGAAATGAGTCAGGTAGATTCCGGCCAAGTTTTTCGTGTTATTTTGCTGGAAAGTCAAGGTCCCTTTGAAGTTATTAAGCAGCACGAGTCCGCTGCTGACTTCTTCTATCCTTTCTATGTGGTAGGCGTTGCAGAACTCACACAGTGATTTGTCTCCTTTTAGGATCCTAGGCAAACAATTACTATTTCTAAGGTTTATAATTTCGTTTTTACCGCAAATCTTAATGTTATTATAGTGTTTACAATTTTTGACAATTCCATACAAATTCACAAAATCGCAAATCAAGTACTACAGACTTGTGCTTTAGTTTTTTAAAACAGATTTCAATGCTCTTGTTACGTCCTGAAAGTTTCATAAAGATCCTATTCTTAGTTTAGAAGTTGTTTAAGAATTAACTTTTCATAGTGTGGGCCAAGCGCAGCTGTATGAGCATATCTCAGAAACTATAAAAGCCAGAGCCGTTTCAGGCTGCTATATAAATATACTATAGCTCAATAAGAACATTAAAACTAATTTCCAAATTGATTAGGAAACACAGAAGCTATTAAAGAAAATGTTGTTGTATATTGGCAAACCAAGTGGTAGCAAGCGTCAAGCGCAGACGTTTTCTGCATGCGTTTGCACCCATAAATACATACATATGTATATGCACATTCTGTTTCGAATTCTCAAGCGATTGGTTGTACACATGTGTTTCTAATCTCTGATTTTGACAGAGGCAATTGAAATGCAACTGTAGTTCGGTGGTAAAGATACGGTCTGGCGCGCTGTTAGACGCGGGTTCAAGTCTCTGTTGGATCAAAGGAATTTGTTTACTGTTTATTTAAATTTAAAATTTATTTTATTTTTTAAATTTAACACACGGTGCGAATATTTTGCGAGAAATTTCACAACTTCGACATATTAAACTTTGTCTGCAAATAATAAAAGCGAGTGCGAAGCGCGAGCATAAATTGTATTATTTACTTTTACTTTATTTTACTCAGTGCGGCTGTGGTGTCGTATGTATGAATGCAGAGGAGTTTAATTAAATGCAAGTAACCGACAGCTCTCCGCTGGGTTCAGGGTATCTCCTAGTCGGGCACTCCCGACTAGAGCCATCTTACTTGTTATACCGTGAACCCATTGAAATTGGGTGAAAGGGTATAATAGTTTTGTGCAAATGTATGTGATAGGCAGAAGGAAGCATCTCCGACCCTATAAAGTAGATATATTCTTGATCAGCACGACGAGCTGAGTCGATTTAGTCTGTCCGTAAGTCCAAAAGCTAGAAACCTAATTTTTTCGACTATGGATTCTCCTAATCTATACGCAGTACAAGTTTGTAATTTTTTTCGATATATTGCGCCGTTTCATTACTATCGATAAAAATCGATTTTAAGACTTGGTTTTCTTGGCATATCTACAGCCTTGGGCTTTGGTTTGTACATAAATTTAGATGTTCTTATTAAACACTGGAATTGTCATAACGATCATACTCTTAGTTTAGAAGTTATTCAAGAATTAATTTTCCATAGTGGTTGCAAGCGCAGCCGATTTTTAAAATGCGCACTTTGCTGCGTGCGTTTGTATGTGTGTATGTATGTGTGACTTTGTGAATGTGTGTATGAATGCAACGAGGTTTAAATGTATGTAACGACAGCACGCCGCTGGGTTCAGGGTATCTCCTAGTCGGAGGCACCCGACTAGAGCCATCTTACTTGTTTTTGATAGTGTTTGTTAGGCTGTTAGTGACCTGGGTCAAACATTGAATCTTTGCTCTCATGGTGTGTTTACGATTACTTGTTTATTGCCGTTTGAAATTACTTTATTAATGTGTTCTTTATCATGATCGGATCTACTAGTTACATATTTCCATCCGGTGCCTAACATATTAATGGCTCTAGTGGTTCTTTTACTAAATGAAGAAGTTAGGTGTGGAAAGTGGAGTATGGCTGGTTAATTGCATGGTGTAGTGTGTGGTATAAACTACGAGTTTTAGGTCCTCTTCCGTGTGAAATGTCAATTTTTCAATGCCTCTTTTATTTGGTTCAGGTCTATTAAATGGATGATTATTGTAGTCGCCGTACGTATTTACCCTAATCCTTTGTAAATTGTTACGGTTTGTGCGTCCGTGTAGTTAGTAATGTCCATCCATGTTCTCAACAATCTGAAATTAAACGTTTTTGATGTTACTTTTATGTACTGTTCTGCCTGTTTCTGTGATAACTGTTGTGTTTTGGTGTTCTTTTACTATTTGTTTTTTGAATCTCGCTGATAATTTGGATCTTAATCTTGTGTTGATTTTGACGAATATTTCGTATTTAAAGTTGAGTATTTTTTTTCGAGTAAAATTTTTGTTGATTCTTCATTTTTCTTAGAACTAAACTGCATAAGATTAATTTTAATAAACATTCAAAACATTCAAATTTTATGCTTTCAAGAAAGTGTTTTTACACGAAACTTTAATACTAAATAACATTATTAGACACTGGAATATTTATTATTTAATATTTTGTATGGCTGCCCTTGGCGTCACATAAGGCTTGCTTTCGGAGATTCATTGAATCAATTACGTTTTGGAAGTATTCTTCTGGAATTTTCTGCCATTCTTCGAGTAGAGCAGCTTTCAAATCAGTTTTTGATTTGGGACATTTTTTGCGACATTTTTTTTCAAATATGTCCACACATTTTCGATTGGATTTATATCAGGACTTTCTACAAGTGTACAAAAGCCACACTCTCACCATATGAGCTTTATGCTTCGTGTCATTGTCCTGATAGAATTTGAAATTTGGTGTATTGCCATCAAAAAATCCAAATTTCCGTGCACTGCTGACAAGCTGTGTCTGTAAAATTCTCAGATATTGTCAAGCATCCATTGTATTTTCAATGAAGGTCATGTCTACAACACCCGTGCTGGAAATGCAGCCTTACATCATCACTGAAAGTTTCCCGAGCTTAAATGTTGGAATGATAGTGCGATTTGCCAACGCAGTTTGCGCCTTTCTCCAGTCTCTGGATGGCCCATCATTATAATACAGCATAATTTTACAGTTTCAGTTTTCCAGTTTCAATTGGAATTCTATGTTGTTTCTTATTGGATAGGTTAGGTTATTAGATACCTGAACGTGCATTTCGTCAAAAATGAAATGATTGTCGATGATGTCTAATACCCTTTTTTAATTGACATTCGTGATCGAGGCAGAGGCAGAGGCAAACTTTTATGGTATTTTATACTTTTAAATTATTATTATTATTAATACACATAGTGCTAGGGTAAATGTTTTAGTTGTTATTACACAGGGATCGAGTAATCCGATGTCGGTTACACCCGACTGCAACGTTCTCACTTGATTCTTTTTGCACACTTACGTTATATCAGAGCTGCCAACATTGTTAATATGAATTGCCATTTTTGTTTTTTTTTACCATGCTTTGAAATACTACATTAAAATTTATATAACAATTGTGTTATTACGTTATGATAACCAAGACATATTATACTTTGAAATGCCATATTTTATACGTATATTTTGCTTTTTTTCTAAATTTTATTTTTACATTCGAAACTTTGGTTTATTGTGAAGAATTATGAATCTTATAATGGAATTCCATAGCATTAAATAAATGAATAAATGAGTTAATATGGAGTTGTAAACTTCAAAGTTTTTCCTCTCGATTAATAATGGGGTAAATATCGTGTCGTAACTAAGCATGGGATTTTTCAGTAACAGCTGCAGTCGGAAAATCATCGGTAGGGCGAGTAAAGAAACAGAGCAGAACATCCCCTTAGTAGTTCAGTACAGGGTATACTAACTTCTATCACTGCAGATGGTAGTCTCAGCTAGGGGCGAAGCACAACGAAGTGTGCAAAAGCGGCTAGCAATTTATATGTAAACTTTTGAAGTTTTTCTACGATAGCCCGATCAGATCGAGTTATATACCGATCGAATGGTATCGTTTAAACTAGAAGAAAACAAGTAAGAATGCTATAGTTGGGAGCACCCGACTAGGAAATGCCCTGAACCTAGCGGCGAGCTGTCGTTACATACATTGAAACACCATTTGCATTCATACATACCCTGTAGTTCGCGGTGACAGGGATATCGCCGGTAGAAAAGGCTAATAACCCAACACTCGCCATACCCTTGCCAATGCGTCATAGGACGGTGTCAATTGCCCCGACGTCGCATCACCGGGGAGCAAAGAAGGCACCAGCGCTGGAACTTTTGTAATGCACGCGGGGCACATAAAGTGTATAGAGCGGCGCTCGGCCAATCCACCCCAAAAGATCGGGCGAGTGGTGAATTGGCACGGCGTTGCATCCCCAGGGGTCAGGGCGGTGGCCGATTGGGATGGCGGTGCACCCCTGGGGTATCATGGGCTTAAATAAGGCACTCCCCCTTCTACAGGTCATCCGTGTATAGAAGAGTATACAGCGCTATCCCATTTGTAACCCCTAGGGGTCAGGCGAGTGGCCGATTGGGACGGCGGTGCACCCGTGGGGGATTATATGATATCATGGGCTTATCCCTGCTTTGCCGGCTACTGTGCTAAAAAATGTGTTACCTATATCCCCACTAATTACAAAATCAATGCTTATTTGATATTATTTATGTATTTGTTTATTAAAAACAAATCGATCTTAATTTTTCTTGGCCTGCAACAAAAAGACATAAAAAGATAAAGTTTAAATATTAATACAATATAAATACTAATATTTGTTCATACATACATAAATATATTAATTAATTCACAATTTATATAATAATATAATATAAGTGCAATATAATTAATTCACAATTTGCACTTACCTCTTTTTCTTTAAAAAATAATAATTATTATTAGTACAATAAAATTTACATCTCTTTTTCTTTAAAAAATCATAATTAGTACAATACAATTAGCACTTACCTCTTTTTCTTTAAAAAAAATATTTATTATTATGTACATTTAATATTTTACTTGTTGTTGTTTATTTGGCTGTGTACTGAGCTATTCGCTTCACACATCTTTTTACTTGCACATCAAAAATTTAACTAACTTTGACGCAGCAACGCGTCTTCTTTCCACTTTCTTTTCTTGCACCAAAACTACAACATGTATACACATGTTCGCATACTGTCGGATGCGGGGGAAAGAGATCGACACATATGCGTAAAGAGCAAGGTTATATATTTTTATACCCTGAACCCATTGAAAATGGGTAGCCATGTCCGTCTGTCCGTCCGTCTGTATGAACGCAGCGATCTCGGAAACTACAAAAGCTAGAAACCTAAACTAAACGACTATAGATTCTCCTAATCCATACGCAGTACAAGTTTATCTTTTTCGAAAATCGAAAAATCGATTTTAATACTTGGTTTTCTTGGCATGTCTCGGGGAGTATACAAGCTAGAGCCATCAAATTTTGAATATTTCGAATTTTGGATTACTCCCCCCATTTGCTCCCCATATCAAAAAAAAAAAAACGCAAGTCAAATACTACAGACTTGCACTTTGGTTTGTACATAGATTTATATGCTCTTATTAAACACTGAAAGTTTCATAGCGATCATACTCTTAGTTTAGAAGTTATTCAATAATTCGTTTTCCATAGTGGAGCCAAGCGCAGCCGATGTGTAAGGTGCTGGACTGGCACGGCGTTGCATCACTGAGGACCGATAGTAGGGGCAATTGGCCACCGATCTCATGCCTCGAGGGTCAATTGACACCACCAGAACTGCTGGGTACATACAAAACATCACACATTCACACACATAATCGCACTCCGCTTGGCCCTCACAATAAAAAGTTTATTTCTAAATAACTTCTTATTTAAGAATAGGATCGTTAAGAAATTTTCAGGACCTAACAAGACCATTGAAATCTGTGTACAAACCAAAGCGCAAGTCTGTGGTACTTGATTTGTGATTTTTTTTATTTTTTTGAAATATGTGGCGAATGGGGGAGGTATCCCAAATCCGAAATATTTATAATTTGCGGATCCTTTACGAGAACATATTAAAACATTTGGTGGCGCTAGCTCCTATAGTTTCTGAGATATGCTTGATAAACCGTGTCGTGGTATACACGTACTTAAAAAGTCCAAGTTCAGTTCTCTAGCTCTTGTAGTGGCTGACATCGACGCGTTCATACAGACAGACGGACGGACGGGCGCACAAATGGACGGACATATGGACGGACGAACGAACGGACAGATGGGCGGGCGGACTGGCGGACAGGCAGACGGACATGGCTAGAGCGACTCGGATACTACCATTTTCAATGGGTTCAGGATATAAACATACCACAACACGATAGATCCTCTGGTTCATGAGATATGAAGCTGTAAGTGATTTGGAAAAAATGTATATTTGTGGAGCTGATAAGGCCGTTGGGGGCTTTCAGAAATTTGTTCAGGAATATAAAAATTTGTGTTTCGACTACGCGTCAATTATATAACTCCGATAACTTGTTCAATAGTTATTAAGAAATTAAACTTTATGTGTGTCTCCGAAAATGAGATATAATTGTTGGTATATATTTTCGCGTATAATAGCGTTGAGATGGCTTTACGGAACTTTCTATATATCGAATGGAATGCTCTATATATTGAAAGGTATTTTTAATGCCTTTCAGGCGTACATTGGCATAGTTGCTCTTTAGCTCACCCGCAAAAAATGACAGGTAAAAGAAAGTTTTCAATTTCACATTTTTGATAAAATTAAAAGAAAACGGTTCCAACAATTTTAATAAATGTTAAATATATTGTAGGCATTGAGTTTCCACAACTTTTGCCACATAGCTGGGATAATTCGTTATTGCAAGAAGTTCCTTGTTTAGTGTACATTATTTCATTTATATGAGACCTTCAGACGTTTGCGTTGCAAAAATAACTAGAGCTGCCAGTTGATTTCTTATACTCGCTCACGAAGTGAAACTAGTATTTTAAGTTTGTGCAATGTCCGTCATGCAGTCCGTCCGTCGGTTCGTCTGTCCATATGAACGCAAGGCTATTGTCGCTAGGGACTTGAAACTTTGTGTTAAGATTTTTGTTCCACGCCCACTAGGAGTCACTAGTCACTAGTGAAAATACATGAATACATATTACAGATACATTTTTTCGCCCGCGCACCCTCCCGCGCAGTTCTCGCAAAAATCCATCTACTTGAAAGCACAAATCGGTAAAACTTGTGTGCTCCCAAAATTCTAAAGCTAGAGCCACCACATTTAGTATATAGATGCTGCTGACCCGCCCTAAAATTGAGACCCTGACATCCAGGGCACGCCCACTAGAACGCCCCCCAGTCAGCCACCCATTACGGGAACCAATCTTCCTTCCTTCCTTTGAAGGTAGAGACATACATAAAATCCGCTTATCTGCAGACGGGTAAGCCGCGAAAATCCATATCCCCCACAATTTTAGCGCTAGAGAAATAAAATTTAGTTAGCAGTTTTCTGATGACCTCTAAATATAGGGACAACAATTTTGGCTACGCCCACTTCCTTCACCACTTATTACAAAACTCTACATTTTTCAAATATAACCATAATAATTAAGACCGTAATCAAGTATTGCGCAGACGGCTACGACGTAATCGTTTGCGAGACTTGGCTTGTCAGCATATTTCCGTGATTTTGTGTTGCAATGTTTACTTAGGCAACAAAGTGGAGCAGGCGTCGAACTCGGCATGTGGCGGAAGACGAAGAGAAGCTGATCAAGAATTTTGTATTTTGAAGAATTTTATATTCTTTATATTCTGATCGCGCAAAAGCCAAAGAGGCGTTGACCTAGTGTTTTGTGTATTGTAATTTAACTATTTTTAACTCCTCCCCCTTGATCTCGACGACGCATCCAGAGAGATCTCTCAGAGATCCGGTCTGACGGATGCAGGCACTCAGGTAGCACGTCTACATTTAGACCCTGAGATAGCCCTCATTAAGATGACAATCTGCGAAAAGAAGCTGTTCAAGGCAGCTATCGCCAAAGGGCTCCTCAGAGCAGTTGCTCTACAAGCTGCAAAGGTGCCCCCTGCTGACGCCAAGGTCAAAAGGGGTCGCTCAGACGAAAATTCTTCGGAGCTCGGTTTATCAAAGAAACCGGAAAATACTCATTCAGAGTCAACAGCGCCATCGTACAGTCGGATGGCGAGCGGTGTCAAGCTCGGTTTTATCGCGACTGTTAGATCGTCACCTTTGACAGCGGAGCAAATAGCAACGCTAAAGGCGGCGATCTTATCGTCCACCCTTACGTGTGTGACGCCAGATGTGAAGCCAAAGTTCGAGGGTGTTGTCGCGAGAACGGATAGGCTCATGCTCGTCTGCTACGACAACAACGCAGCCGAGTGGGTGAGGGCGAACTTCAGCCATATCAAGGCCTGCAGTTCGCACGAAATTGTGCTGTTGGAGGGAAGCCAGTTACCCCGGGCGCACCTCGTCCGAGGTTACTTCGCCAACAGCCTGGAGCTACCCAACGAAACGGTTCTGGCGCATAAAGGTGCACAGAACGACTTCAGCACCAGCCAACGGAGGGTAACGCAGCGGACTACGAGTGGCGCCATGCTGCACTTAGCCATCATTGTGGATGACGCGTCGCTGCAGTCGCTGATCAAGTGCGGTGGAAAAGTCTGGTACTGTTTTAGCCGGACCAGACTTATCCTTAAGAACACGGCAGTTAAGGAAAAGAGCAGCGACGGTCCCTCTACGAGAGACGCTCCAGCAACAGTCGCAGTGCTAGTTGCTGCTGCCCCAACAACAAGCCGAGAACCTGGCTCGGGTCGCTCCACTAGCTTGGCTGCTGGGCCTGCTAATAGTTCGACCTGTGATCAGGCTCCCGGTGCGGCTGCTTTGCAAGGCAGGTCGTGGTCGCCTCATCTAGCAGAGGCGCTGGTCTCGCTAGGGGAGCGGTCCACGTAGCAGCAGCGACTGGCAGCTAGCAAGGCGCAAAGTACGATGAGGTACAAAGCGTCCAAGCTACCAAAGGGGGTTCGTGGGAACGACTTCCGACAAGGCATAAGCGGTTGCCTTGTCCAACATTCCGCGAAGGAAGAATGAGCACAATCAAGGTGCTTCAGACGAACCTGCACCACGCTAGAGGAGCATCAGCCACCTTGTGCCGAGGAAAATATCAACCTGTTTCTCCTCCAAGAACCATGGTTGATTGGCGGCCAAGTCCGAGGATTAAGTTTCGGCTCATGTTAGTTGTTATATGACCGATTGGGTGGAGCGCCTCGCGCAGCTATCCTTCTGGATAAAAGCGTAAGGCACTTTCCTTTAACTAACTTTATCTCCAGGGACCTAGTTTCGTCAACCATTGAGGTGGCTTCGGCAGAAGGAGCGAAGGAAATTGTAGTGGCGTCTGCATATTTCCCTGGCGACACCGATGACGCACCGCCAATGGAGATTCAGCGGCTCATCGACTTCTGCCGAAGGACGAACAAACAGCGAGTCATTGGCTGTGACGCCAACGCCTATCACACTATCTGGGGTAGTAGTTACGTCAACAAAAGAGTGAGTGCCTTCTTGAATATATTTTGTGTAGTCAATTACATGTATCAAATAGAGGGTGCAAACCCAGTTTTATAAACACTATCAGGGAGGATGTACTAGACCTCACTCTGGTTATCAGTTCTTTGTCCGATTTCATTAAAAATCGGCGGGTTACCAATGGGGCCACTCTTTCAAATCACCAGCACATCAGATTTGATCTCCCAGGCCAAGCGGAACTCCTTTCCAACTCTTTCAACCCAAATAAAACAAATGTAGACTTGTACAAATCCTAAGTGGCTTCGAAAGTTGATCAACTTGCTGACAGGTTTAACTCCACAAGGGTGATAGAATTGGCGTCAAGACAACTTCAAGATAAGCTTTTAACCTCCTACCATGATAGTGCGGCCCTAACACCCCATCAGGCGAAACGTGAGGTTACCTGGTGGAACGAAAGCCTGGCAAATCAAAGGAAGAAAGTCAGACGGCTCTTTAACAGGGCCACGTCAAATAGAGACTCATACAGATAGAGTATAATAAGAACATTAGACGCGTTAAACGCGATACCAGAAGTAGCGAGATTGCAAAAGGTATTGGCCAGAGGGTCATCTAATGGTGTGGGGCTCCTAAACAGAATATATGGTTCTTACACACAAGAGCATTCGAGGCGAAGGAAATTGCTTTGTGCTCATTCCTAGACGTTGAGTGGGCCTTCGACAACACTGTCTATCAGGCAATTACCAAGGCGTTAGCATCTAGATTGATTCCTTCTCTTTACCTGCGTATGCACAGGGACATTAGATCTTCACTGGACATCACCACTGTCCGCATCCGAGCGGTCAAAGGGTGTCGTCTCCCTTCTTTGGTCCCTAGTGATAGATGAAAAACTGGTGAAACTATCGGAGCTAGGCATCGATACCATAGGGTATGCAGATGACCTGGCAATAATAGGCTCCGGAAAGTTCAGCTTAACCATCACCGAATTGGTGCAAACGTCACTCAACACGGTCTTAAGATGGTGCACAGATGTAGGTCTCAATATAAACCCACAGAAAGCGATTATCGTTCCCTTCACGAAACGGTACAACATCGATGTCGGTCAGCTCTACATTGGTAGGACACCCGTCGAGCTCTCAGTGAGTTCAAATATCTCGGTGTTAATCTGGATAAGAGACTTAACTGAAACTCGCACTTAGACAAAACGTTGACCAAAGGTACTCATGCCATGTGGGCATGTCGTCGGCCAATCTGTTAAACGTGGGATTTAGACCAAAGCCATCAGATGGATGTATAGTATGATGGTTATGCCTGTTGTCACTTACGCTGCCCTCGTCTGGTGGCCAAAGGTACAGCAGGCTATCGCCATACAAACATGCAGCAAACTTCAGCGGCTCGAATGCCTATCCCTCACGGGTGTCATGCGTACATGTCCTACTGCAGCACTGGAGACAGTCTTTGGACTGAATCCACTGCATTTGCACATAAAGAATGCAGCTTCTTTGACCCTTCTGAGGATTAAACTTACAAATGGGTTGCTAGCAGCAGATATAGGTCATGCTAGTCAACTAAAGCTAGGGCTGGTTCCTCAACCCCTCTTCTTGGAGCTGAAAACTTTTGTGGGTTAAGCTGGACCTCTGCCAAAGAGCTTATAGGTGAATGGTCAAAGAAGGAGAGGGGAATCTACTGGTCAACAAGGACGGAACTACGGCTCTTGGTGTTCTATCTCACGGGACACCACACAGTCAAGTTTCATCTCCACAAAATGCGCCTGTCCCCTGACACAGAGTGTAGGCTCTGCAGAGAGGATGACGAGACAACAAAGCACATTTTATGTGATTGCCCAGCCATTATTTTGTAGTAGGAGGAAGTATCTATGCAGAGAATTTGTTACTTCAGCACAGATCAGAAATTCCTGGACAAGGGATCTGCTCTCCTTCATAAGAGAGGCAGAGCGCGTCTTGTCCCCATAGGCAGCCCCTTGGCACAAAAGACCGCAAGTTGGTCGCTGTGCCACTAAACATCTCTATTGTGAGACTCCCTTACAAACAATAATAATAAATAATAACTCCTCCCCCATTAATTAAAGCTTGACCTCAAGCAATTTTCTCCTTCCATTTTTTTCTTAAAAAAAATGGTATTTTGTTGAAGTGTAGTTGTTGACTTGTTTGTAGCTGAGCATTTTGGATGTTTTTAGTTTGAGGTGAGGGGCCAATAGTAGTATTATCTTCTGTTATTCCTTCTTATAGAGATACAAAATACTGACGATTATTATAAGAATGCCGAGCAGCGTTATAATTGATACTCCGTTTGTTTTTCATCGTAGCTTATCCAGACTTTCGGTGCTGTCGACATGCAAAGCTTGTAGGATTTCTAGGGATAATATTCGGAGTCGTTTAGTCTCCTGTGGGGTTATTTGAATTATGGGCGTGCCCGTCGTCATAATTGTAGGTTCCAAGTTGCTGAATGTTTTGTCGTCAATTGAGACGGACTCTTTCCAGAAATGAGTCAGGTAGATTCCGGCCAAGTTTTTCGTGTTATTTTGCTGGAAAGTCAAGGTCCCTTTGAAGTTATTAAGCAGCACGAGTCCGCTGCTGACTTCTTCTATCCTTTCTATGTGGTAGGCGTTGCAGAACTCACACAGTGATTTGTCTCCTTTTAGGATCCTAGGCAAACAATTACTATTTCTAAGGTTTATAATTTCGTTTTTACCGCAAATCTTAATGTTATTATAGTGTTTACAATTTTTGACAATTCCATACAAATTCACAAAATCGCAAATCAAGTACTACAGACTTGTGCTTTAGTTTTTTAAAACAGATTTCAATGCTCTTGTTACGTCCTGAAAGTTTCATAAAGATCCTATTCTTAGTTTAGAAGTTGTTTAAGAATTAACTTTTCATAGTGTGGGCCAAGCGCAGCTGTATGAGCATATCTCAGAAACTATAAAAGCCAGAGCCGTTTCAGGCTGCTATATAAATATACTATAGCTCAATAAGAACATTAAAACTATTAAAGCTATTAAAGCTATTAAAGAAAATGTTGTTGTATATTGGCAAACCAAGTGGTAGCAAGCGTCAAGCGCAGACGTTTTCTGCATGCGTTTGCACCCATACATACATACATATGTATATGCACATTCTGTTTCGAATTCTCAAGCGATTGGTTGTACACATGTGTTTCTAATCTCTGATTTTGACAGAGGCAATTGAAATGCAACTGTAGTTCGGTGGTAAAGATACTGTCTGGCGCGCTGTTAGACGCGGGTTCAAGTCTCTGTTGGATCAAAGGAATTTGTTTACTGTTTATTTAAATTTAAAATTTATTTTATTTTTTAAATTTAACACACGGTGCGAATATTTTGCGAGAAATTTCACAACTTCGACATATTAAACTTTGTCTGCAAATAATAAAAGCGGGTGCGAAGCGCGAGCATAAATTTGTATTATTTACTTTTACTTTATTTTACTCAGTGCGGCTGTGGTGTCGTATGTATGAATGCAGAGGAGTTTAAATGCATGTAACCGACAGCTCTCCGCTGGGTTCAGGGTATCTCCTAGTCGGGCACTCCCGATTAGAGCCATCTTACTTGTTATACCGTGAACCCATTGAAATTGGGTGAAAGGGTATAATAGTTTTGTGCAAATGTATGTGATAGGCAGAAGGAAGCATCTCCGACCCTATAAAGTAGATATATTCTTGATCAGCACGACGAGCTGAGTCGATTTAGTCTGTCCGTCCGTCCAAAAGCTAGAAACCTAATTTTTTCGACTATGGATTCTCCTAATCTATACGCAGTACAAGTTTGTAATTTTTTTCGATATATTGCGCCGTTTCATTACTATCGATAAAAATCGATTTTAAGCTTGGTTTTCTTGGCATGTCTACAGACTTGGGCTTTGGTTTGTACATAAATTTAGATGTTCTTATTAAACACTGGAATTGTCATAACGATCATACTCTTAGTTTAGAAGTTATTCTAGAATTCATTTTCAATAGTGGTTGCAAGCGCTGCCGATTTTTAAAATGCGCACTTTGCTGCGTGCGTTTGTATGTGTGTATGTATGTGTGACTTTGTGAATGTGTGTATGAATGCAACGAGGTTTAAATGTATGTAACGACAGCACGCCGCTGGGTTCAGGGTATCTCCTAGTCGGAAGCACCCGACTAGAGCCATCTTACATGTTTTTGATAGTGTTTGTTAGGCTGTTAGTGACCTGGGTCAAACATTGAATCTTTGCTCTCAGATGTGCTCTCATGGTGTGTTTACGATTACTTGTTTATTGCCGTTTGAAATTACTTTATTAATGTGTTCTTTATCATGATCGGATCTACTAGTTACATATTTCCAGGCGGTGCCTAACATATTAATGGCTCTAGTGGTTCTTTTACTAAATGAAGAAGTTATGGTGTGGAAAGTGGAGTATGTCTGGTTAATTTCATGGTGTAGTGTGTGGTATAAACTACGAGTTTTAGGTCCTCTTCCGTGTGAAATGTCAATTTTTCAATGCCTCTTTTATTTGGTTCAGGTCTATTAAATGGATGATTATTGTAGTCGCCGTACGTATTTACCCTAATCCTTTGTAAATTGTTACGGTTTGTGCGTCCGTGTAGTTAGTAATGTCCATCCATGTTCTCAACAATCTGAAATTAAACGTTTTTGATGTTACTTTTATGTACTGTTCTGCCTGTTTCTGTGATAACTGTTGTGTTTTGGTGTGCTATCAATTATTCTATATTTTCCATGTTTCTATGCCGTTGGTATTCTTGCTGTCTCTGAATTTGCCTTTGTTGTTGTCGTAACTGTCGGTCAGCTTCCTGTTCTTGTTCTTCTATGTTAAGCACAGGAGGTCCAACGAGATTATTTTGGTTTGCCATGTTATTCAAAAGTTTTTTTTTTTTGTGAAATTATCAATTTAAATAAATGTAAATGTGTAAATGTAAATCGGAGAACCGAAATAAAAGTAGAAATGCGTGAAATAAATAATTGGAAAATATAGATAAAAATTCAAAATTATATTTTTAGATTAGATGCCGTTTTATTTCATATTGAATTTAGAAATAATTTCTGTTATTTATATTTGCCAATTTACTAAGAGAGAATGTTATTTGTTCTTACATAAAATGTATTAAATTTCTTTTAGTTATATGGCACCACAATAACAAAAATATTTTCACAAGTTGGTTTGACTATGTTGTCAATGACCAAAGACAATATAAATACTAAGATGAGTAACGCCGAACAACGAAATGCTACAAGGTAGCTTGATTTTCTCAAATTGAGAACCAAAACGAAATCGGTACCCTTGCGCTCTCAAAACAAAGAAGAGCGTAAAATGCTTAACATAGACCGCGCTCAGTTCGGCAAATGCTTTGCTGGGTTTGGCTTGCGGATAAATAGTTTTGTTAGATTTCTTTCGCCGACTGTGAAATTCCCTAATTCATATTTACATACATATGTTCTCTTTACAGAGGTATTGCCGGTAAAATCCTAATCACTTAAATGGATTGCAATATTTAAAAATACATTTTTAATTATTACAATGGTTTAGCAGATGCAGATTTTCTACCGACCCAACTTCATTAAGAAATGTAGGATGGATTGCGGTCAGCAGCAGGTCAGAGCAGATCCCTTGTCGAGAATTTCTGATCTATGCAGAAAATATATTTTTAGTGGCTCCTCTTATCCCCTTGTCACGGATATGTCTGGAGCAGAACTCAATGGCGTGGATCTCAGATTGAAAAACACTGGGCCAAGTACCCATTACAATCGAGATTTTGGTGTTTGGTCCTGTGATCCCCGCACCAACCTTGATTAGTTTTTGATCCGTCTGTGAACCATTGCAGGCTCATGCGATCATTGCAAGGGTTGCCTACGGTCTGGAATAAGAGTCCTATATTTCGCCCCGAAGAAAAGTTCGGTGGTCCTAAGATCCGTTCTGTCGCAGATCCCTAAGCCACTAGACTAGCATGACCTACGTCTGCTGCTAGCAACCCATTTGTGAGTTTAATCCTCAGAAGGCTCAAAGAAACTACCTTCTTTATGTGCAAATGCAGTGGATTCAGTCCTAAGACTGTGACTGTACGCTTGACACCCGTAGGTATAGACATACGAGCCGCTGAAATGTGCTGCATTTTTGTATGGCGGTAGCCTGCTGGACCTTTGGCTACCAGACGTGGGCAGCTTAAGTGACAACAGGCATAACCATCATACTATACAGCCATCTGATGGCTTTGGAGTCTAAATCCTCCGTTTTACCGAAGAGCCGACGGCATTCCCACATGGCATGAGTACCTTTGGCAACGTTTTGTCTAAGTGCGAGTTCCAGTTAAGTCTCTTATCCAGATTAACACCGAGATATTTGACCACACTGGAGAACTCGACGGGTGTCCCACCAATGTAGAGCTGACCAACATCGATGTTGTACCGTTTCGCGAAGGGAACGATAATCGCCTTCTGTGGGTTTATATTGAGACCCAATCTGTGCACCATCTTAGGGCCGTGTGAAGTGCCGTTTGCATCAATACGGAAGGGAACGATAATTACCTTCTGTGGGTTTATATTGAGACCCACATCTGTGCACCATCTTAGGGTCGTGTTGAGTGCCGTTTGCATCAATTTGGTGATGGTTAAGCCGAACTTTCCGGAGACTATTATTGCCAGGTCATTTGCATACCCTATGGTATCGATGCCTATCTCCGATAGTTTCACCATTATTTCATATATCACTAGGGACCAAAGAAGGGGAGACAGAACCCCGCCCTGTGGACACCCTATGACCGCTCGGATGCGGACAGTGGTGGCGTCCAGTGAAAATCCAATGTCTCTGTGCATAAACTTTCTCTCTATCCAGATAATAGAGAAGGAATCAACCCACCTAGATGCTAATCCCTGGATATTGACTTATATCCAAAGTTGCCGAAGGCCTATTCGACGTCTAAGAATGAGCACAAAGCAATTTTCTTCGCCTCGAATGCCTTTTCAATCTTACTGACTATCTGATGTAGAGCGACCTCTGTCGGTCTGCCTTTGATGTAGGCGAATTGTGTATGGTGCAGGGGATTGGTTTTTACAATCTGCACCGGATATGCAAGTCCAACAGGCGTTTTGCGGTCTTAGGCAGAAAGAATGTAAGGCTAATTGGTCTATACAACTTAGGTTGATCCAAGGGACGGTTCCCTTGCTTGGGAATAAAAACCACGTTGGGTAGACCAATTAGTGGATTAAGTATATCTTCTAGGCTGTGTTGCAGCAGGGCCGGGAAAATCTGGTCGACCCCCGGGGCTTTGAAGGAAGCGAATGATTTAATGGCCCACCTGACCTTGTCAACGTCGAAGATAACACCCGACAGACTGTAACCACGTCTAGCTGGTAGTTCAGTATCCCCATCATTACAGGGATTTACCGGGCTTATAACAGAACCAGAGAAATGCACCTGAAGCAGTAGCTCTTGTGTGTAAGAACCATATGTTCTGTTTAGGAGCCCCACACTATTAGATGACCCTCTGGCTAATACCTTTTGCAATCTCGCTACTTCTGGTATCGCGTTTAACGCGTCTAATGTTCTTATTATACTCTATCTGTATGAGTCACTATTTGACGTGGCCCTGTTAAAGAGCCGTCTGACTTTCTTCCTTTGATTTGCCAGGCTTTCGTTCCACCAGGTAACCTCACGTTTCGCCTGATGGGGTGTTAGGGCCGCACTATCATGGTAGGAGGTTAAAAGCTCATCTTGACGTTATCTTGACGCCAATTCTATCTCCCTTGTGGAGTTAAACCTGTCAGCAAGTTGATCAACTTTCGAAGCCACTTAGGATTTGTACAAGTCTACATTTGTTTTCTTTGGGTTGAAAGAGTTGGAAAGGAGTTCCGCTTGGCCTGGGAGATCAAATCTGATGTGCTGGTGATCTGAAAGAGTGGCCCCATCGGTAACCCGCCGATTTTTAATGAAATCGGACAAAGAACTGATAACCAGAGTGAGGTCTAGTACATCCTCCCTGATAGTGTTTATAAAACTGGGTTTGCACCCTCTATTTGATACATGTAATTGACTACACAAAATATATTCAAGAAGGCACTCACTCTTTTGTTGACGTAACTACTACCCCAGATAGTGTGATAGGCGTTGGCGTCACAGCCAATGACTCGCTGTTTGTTCGTCCTTCGGCAGAAGTCGATGAGCCGCTGAATCTCCATTGGCGGTGCGTCATCGGTGTCGCCAGGGAAATATGCAGACGCCACTACAATTTCCTTCGCTCCTTCTGCCGAAGCCACCTCAATGGTTGACGAAACTAGGTCCCTGGAGATAAAGTTAGTTAAAGGAAAGTGCCTTACGCTTTTATCCAGAAGGATAGCTGCGCGAGGCGCTCCACCCAATCGGTCATATAACAACTAACATGAGCCGAAATTTAATCCTCGGACTTGGCCGCCAATCAACCATGGTTCTTGGAGGAGAAACAGGTTGATATTTTCCTCGGCACAAGGTGGCTGATGCTCTTCTAGCGTGGTGCAGGTTCGTCTGAAGCACCTTGATTGTGCTCATTCTTTCTTCGCGGAATGTTGGACAAGGCAACCGCTTATGCCTTGTCGGGAGTCGTTCCCACGAACACCCTTTGGTAGCTTGGACGCTGCTGCTGCGGCCCCGGTTTGCTTGCGCTCGAGGTCCAGCCGTGGACCGCTCCCCTAGCGCCTCTGCTAGATGAGGCGACCACGACCTGCCTTGATTGCAAAGCAGCCGCACCGGAAACCTGATCACAGGTCGAACTATTAGCAGGCCGAGCAGCCAAGCTAGTGGAGCGACCCGAGCCAGGTTCTCGGCTTGTTGTTGGGGCAGCAGCAGCTAGCACTGCGACTGTTGCTGGAGCGTCTCTCGTAGAGGGACCGTCGCTGCTCTTTTCCTTAACTTACTGAGGACTGAGGATAAGTCTGGTCCGGTTAAAACAGTACCAGACTTTTCCGCCGCACCTAATCAGCGACTGCAGCGACGCGTCGTCCACCATGATGGCTAAGTGCAGCATGGCGCCACTCGTAGTTCGCTGCACTACCCTCCGTTGGCTGGTGCTGAAGTCGTTCTGTGCACCTATATGCGCCAGAACCGTTTCGTTGGGTAGCTGATTTCGCCCTCACCCACTCGGCTGCGTTGTTGTCGTAGCAGACGAGCATGAGCCTATCCGTTCTCGGGACAACACCCTCGAACTTTAGCTTCACATCTGGCGTCACACACGTCAGGGTGGACGATAAGATCGCCGCCTTTAGCGTTGCTATTTGCTCCGCTGTCAGAGGTGACGATCTAACAGTCGCGATAAAACCGAGCTTGACACCGCTCGTCATCCGACTGCACGATGGCGCTGTCGACTCTGAATGAGTATTTTTCGGTTTCTTTGACAAACCGAGCTCCGGAGACTTTTCGTCTGAGCGAGCCCTTTTGACCTTGGCGGCAGTGGGGGCACCTTTGCAGCTTTCAGAGCAGCTGCTCTGGGGAGCCCTTTGGCGAAAGCTGCCTTGAACAGCTTCTTTTCCCGATTTGTCATTTTAATAAAGGCGATCTCAGGGTCTTAATGTAGATATGCTACCTGGGTGCCTGCATCCGTCAGACCGGATCTCTAAGAGATATCACTGGATGCGCCGTCGAGATCGGTGAGTGTGACGTCAGAGTCTTCGAGACCAATGCCTCTATCGGACCCTGCCGGGACAAACTTTTTCTCGACGAGAAAGTGGCACACTCCAACTCTTTATCCAAGGAAGTTGGTGGTCTTTCCGCATTCTCTCTGGAATTGGAAGGCGACAGGTATCCAGAGTAAGACTAGTATATTGGGTTTGTGCAATGTCCGTCATGCTGTCCGTCCGTCTGTCCGTATGAACGCAAAGTTTATCGCCGCTATTGAAGCTGGAGACTTTTGGAAACTTTTCGGCTATAGACTCGTCCCTGCTATGCCCAGATCAAGTTTATTTCAAATGGTCGATAACCCATGCCGTTTTCCAAAAATCGATAAAAATCTACAACAACCTCTACTTTTTTAAGCTTATTTCGTAGATTGTATAACCTAGCGGCACAAATTTGGTTCAAATTAATATTTACTATAGCACTTGAATAATCTATTGCATTAAGATTCACCAAAATCGGTTAAGAAACACAGAAGTAATTAAAGAAAACGTGTGGTAAAGTTTGACAAATTTGACAATCCAATTGGCAGCAACTGCAAGTTCTAGGGATTAAAGTTTGTGTTTTTAAGTTCGTGTATACCATACGCAGATCAAGGCTATTTTAAATTATCATTTACCCGCCCCGTTTTCTTATTATCGATATTTACCGGTTTATATATTTTCCCTTGAAAATGTGTAAAAAGGGTATAATGGTTTTGTGCAAATGTATGTGACAGGCAGAAGGAAGCATCGATTTAGCACCGTCCGTCTGTATAAACGCAGCGATCTCCGAAACTACAAAAGCTAGAAACCTAAACGTAACGACTATAGATTCTCCTAATCCATACGCAGTACAAATTTATCATTTTTTTCGATATCTTATTCCGTTTCATTATAATCGATAAAAATCGATTCAAAGACTTGGTTTTCTTGGCATATCTCGTAGGTTATAATAGCTACAGCCATCAAATTAAGTTAAGTATGTGCTCGTAAAGGATACGCAGATTATGAGTTGGATTTTGGATACATAGACATAGTACATAGATTTGGATGCTCTTATTAAGCAATGAAAATTTCATAACGATCATTCTTTTAGTTTAGAAGTTATTCAAGAATTAATTTTCTATAGTGAGGCCAAGCGCAGCCAATGTGCAAAGTGCGAACCTTGTTGCGTGCGTTTGTGTGTGTGTGTGTGTGTGACTTTGTGAATGTGTGTATAAATGCAAAGAAGTTTAAATGTATGGAACGACAGCTCGCCGCTGAGTACAGGGTATCTCCTAGTCGGGGACACCCGACCAGAGCCATCTTACTTGTTAATGAAAATATATTTGTATATTGGAAAACCATGTGGTGGCAAGCGCCAAGCGCAGACGTTTTCTTCATGCGTGTGAACCAATACATGCTTACATATGTATACGCACATTCATATGCGTGAGATCTTTTTCGAATTGTAATGCGATTGTTTGTGCATGTGTGCTATATTCATAGCTCAGATTTTAACAGAGAGTGTAGGAGTGCTGCTGTAGCTCGGTGGTAGAGATGTTGCCTGTCGAGCAATCAGACGCGAGTTTGAACCTCGCTTGTGTCAACGGAGTTTTTGTGCTGTTTATTTAAATTTTTATTTTACTTTATTATTCCCTGAACCCATTGAAAATGGGTAAAAAGGGTATAATGGTTTTGTGCAAATGTATGTAACAGGCAGAAGGAGGCATCTCCGACCCCATAAAGTACATATATTCTTAATCAGCTTGACTAGCCGAGTCGATCTAGCCATGGCAGTCTGTCTGTCCGTCTGTCCGACTGTCCGTCCGTCTGTATGAACGCGTCGATTTCAGAGACTACAAGGGTTAGAAAGTTGAACTTAGACTTTTTAGAATTGTATATACCATACGCAGATCAAGTTTATTTTAAATGATCGATAACTCAAAAACATTATGAGCTAGAGCCACCAAATTTGGTTTAATATGTGCTCGTAAAGGATACGCAGATTATGAATATTTCGGATTTTGGATACCTTCCCCCATTCGCACCCCATATCGAACAAAACCAAAAACGCAAATCAAGTACTACAGACTTGTGCTTTGGTTTGTGCATAGATTTTAATTCTCTTGTTACGTCCTGAAATTTTATAACGATCTTATTCTTAGTTTATAAGTTATTTAAGAATTAACTCTTCATAGTGGGGGCCAAGCACAGCTGCTTGAGCATTAATCAGAAACTATAGGAGCCAGAGCCAGACAGAGAAATTTTGTTTAGGCAGCTATATATTGGACTATACTATAATAAGAATGTATTAAAACAAATCTCAACCAAATCGGTTAAGAAACACAGAAGTTATTAAAGAAAATGTTCTTGTATATTGGCAAACCACGTGGTGGCAAGCGCCAAGCGCAGTCGTTTTCTGCATGCGTGTGCATACATAAATACATACAAGTACATATGTATATGCACATTCATATGCGTTAGCTCTTTTTCGAAGTCTAATGCGATTGTTTGAGCACGTGTGCTATTTTATCAGCTTTTGACGCAGAAAATTAGAATGCTGCTTTAGCTGCTGATAGAGATGTTGCCTGGCGAGCTACCAGACGCGGGCTCGAATCCCACTTGTGTGTCACTGCGATAATGGAGCTTATTGTTACTGTTTGTTTATATATTTATTTCATTTTTTATTTATTTTTTAAACTTAACACACCTATTAGTCCAAGTGCAACTTAATGCTGGACATCGGCGATTTGAAATGTTCTGGAGCAACAAAATTGGGAAAATTTGGTATTTGGCATGTACACTCTCAAAAAGATTTCACAGATCAACCGCAACCAACATTTGATGTAGATGTAGTTTCCGATTTTGTACAAATTATTATTTTGCGAGAAATTTTACAACTGCGACATACTAAAAGATTTAAAGCGAGCTTGAGCATTTATCTCTATGTGAGTATGTTTTATAAATTGGTCAGGTTTCTAGACGCGACTGTGGTGTCTTAATAGACACAACGACACTGCAGCAAATGTAACTTTTTCTAGATGAGGTTATTTTAAGTGAGAGAAACCGAAATGCTCTGTTTTGTATTTATTATCTATTGTTTTATTGTCAGTGTTACGTCCCTTTGCATTTTTCTTTGCGTGTTGCCTATTTTCCTATGAATCAATGTACATACATACAATGTTTATACGGATGTATGAATTACTATAGTTATTTTTTAAACAATACAACTACTAAATTAGATTAAATCAATGGATTATTAATGTATAATTTATTTGTGAGTTTAATGTTCTTAAAAATATTTAAAATATACAAGGTTGCGCCTGCAAGGGAAAAATAATTTTCAGCACTAGATTTTCAAATTAGCGGCTACCAAAATACAAATCTCTTTTCCTAATAACTTTTATTTATTTTTTTCTAAACATAACATAATCAAAATGAATAAAAATAATATAATAAATATAAAGGATTAAAGTGTTTATGCTTTGTTACAATAATCTTCCACTTCCACGCTGCGTATTTTTTTCGCTGCTGCTCGTTGGTGTTATTTAGAATCGAAAAAATCGCAAGTTTTTATAAAATATTTATTTAAATAGTCTTTCTAAAGACTTTGAATTTCATGAATATATTATTTATATAATTATTTAATTATTAATGATAATTACATATAAAAAGTAATATTTAATATTTTAAATAAAATTTAATGAATACTTATAAAATATTATAATTAATATTAAATCATTTTTTAATAATAATTTAATAATATTCACTATTAATTTGAATATCTATTTATTTCTCTCTA
This sequence comes from Drosophila colorata, assembly GCA_035041545.1. Lineage (NCBI taxonomy): Eukaryota > Metazoa > Arthropoda > Insecta > Diptera > Drosophilidae > Drosophila > Drosophila colorata. The sequence goes on along the minus strand of JAWNLD010000597.1, from coordinate 17,791 downwards.
AATATATATATTTGTATATATATTTTAAATTACATCTTTTGGTTTAATTTTTCATTTCTGCAGCCTGTTTATAAATATAGATATTTATAAATATATTTGATATACATATTTGAAAAAATATATTAATTTATGTATTGTTTTAATACATTGTTTATGGTACATAAATAAATACATAGACATAGACGTTTATCAACAGTAAATAGGTCTCAAAGACAAAGAGCGAGGAATCAATTAAATAGGTCAAATTCTCAATACGCCGAGCAGAAAAGAGCAAACAACGTAGTTTCTCAAAAAGAGCTTGGAGAAAATGAAGAATTTAGTCAAATTGAAAGAATAAGAGATAGTCAACGTCACCAAATTCGACGAAATAATTTAAGTTTCAGAAGTACTGAACAAGGAGAAAATACTGTTCGGCATGCTATTAGTCGAACAAATTCCCCAATTAGAGAATTAGAGCAATTAGTAAACTCTTCGCGACGCTAAAGTCGCAGACAAGGCCCAGTTTATAGGGCAGACGAACAGGGACGAGATACGGTTCGACGTGCGACACAACGTACTAATTCTCCAATAAGACAACTGGAGCAAATAGTAAACTCTTCGCGACGCTCGAGTCGCAGACAAGACCCAGTTTATAGGGCAGTCAAACAAGGACGAGATACTATTCGAAGAGCAGTAGAAGTATATCGCAGAGAGTAAGCCAGTACAGAAGCAGGTAATAGGATAGTAGAAAATAGGAGAAATGCAACCAGAAACAGGCAAGAACGTGCGAATACGTTTCCAGAGGATAGCAAATCTCAAGCTATAAGGGCTATCGTAGATGGTCTAATAGCTGTCTTTAATAGAACAGTCAAGCAGGGACCCGATCAGGTTTGCATTTGTTGCAAAGGTTTGAGGTTTCCACAACAAGTGGACAAAATTTCTCGAGAGGTTATTGAAAGTAAGTATAGTGCTATTGTTAGTTCAGATAATTAATATCTGTCCTCTACATTCTCTTTTGTTGATAATAGGTATAGTTTTTGCAAAACATGCAGTCGTAGCATTAAATTAGGAAAAAAAAAACCAAAGGCTTCCATTACAACAGACTAGATTTCCCCGATCTTCCGGATTGTTTGAAAGGCTTAACGGCTTTAGAGGAAAGCCTTCCTTTTATGATAATTTAGTCCTTAGGATATAGCCGCTAAAATGCAATTAAAGGAGCAGTGGTCAATGTACCAATTCCAGTGGCCAATGTAGTCAGAGGTAGTTCAAACTCATCTCAAGCGTAGGATAGAGTATAACAATGATTTCATGGCTGAAACCATTAGGCCCTCCCAAGTTGCTGATGCTATTTTTTTTTTAGTCAACACCGAGCTCTATAGGAAGCACGAAATAGCTATTAACGAACAGTGGCTAGCTTTTTTTTCGTCTAACGAAGTTCCCTTTGTTGCATCAGCTTTTAGAAAATGTGCCTACAGAAAACATTGCCATGCAAAAAATAGTCATAGCTCCTGGAGAGGGTCAACGTCCTTTGGATGTGATCGAAAATTGCTACATGCTACCTGAGTGCCTGCATCCGTCAGACCGGATCTCTAAGAGATCTCACTGGATGCGCCGTCGAGATCGGTGAGTGTGACGTCAGAGTCCGTTTCCGAGACCAATGCCTCTATCGGACCCTGCCGGGACAAACTTTTTCTCGACGAGAAAGTGGCACACTCCAACTCTTTATCCAAGGAAGTTGGTGGTCTTTCCGCATTCTCTCTGGAACTGGAAGGCGACAGGTATCCAGAGTAAAACTAGTATATTGGGTTTGTGCAATGTCCGTCATGCTGTCCGTCCGTCTGTCCGTATGAACGCAAATTTTATCGCCGCTATTGAAGCTGGAGACTTTTGGAAACTTTTCGGCTATAGACTCGTCCCTGCTATGCCCAGATCAAGTTTATTTCAAATGGTCGATAACCCATGCCGTTTTCCAAAAATCGATAAAAATCTACAACAACCTCTACTTTTTTAAGCTTATTTCGTAGATTGTATAACCTAGCGGCACAAATTTGGTTCAAATTAATATTTACTATAGCACTTGAATAATCTATTGCATTAAGATTCACCAAAATCGGTTAAGAAACACAGAAGTAATTAAAGAAAACGTGTGGTAAAGTTTGACAAATTTGACAATCCAATTGGCAGCAACTGCAAGTTCTAGGGATTAAAGTTTGTGTTTTTAAGTTCGTGTATACCATACGCAGATCAAGGCTATTTTAAATTATCATTTACCCGCCCCGTTTTCTTATTATCGATATTTACCGGTTTTTATATTTTCCCTTGAAAATGGGTAAAAGGGTATAATGGTTTTGTGCAAATGTATGTAACAGGCAGAAGGAGGCATCTCCGACCCCATAAAGTACATATATTCTTAATCAGCTTGACTAGCCGAGTCGATCTAGCCATGGCAGTCTGTCTGTCCGTCTGTCCGACTGTCCGTCCGTCTGTATGAACGCGTCGATTTCAGAGACTACAAGGGTTAGAAAGTTGAACTTAGACTTTTTAGAATTGTATATACCATACGCAGATCAAGTTTATTTTAAATGATCGATAACTCAAAAACATATATGAGCTAGAGCCACCAAATTTGGTTTAATATGTGCTCGTAAAGGATACGCAGATTATGAATATTTTCGGATTTTGGATACCTTCCCTCATTCGCACCGCCATATCCAACAAAACTCATAAAATCCGCAAATCAAGTACTACAGACTTGTGCTTTGGTTTGTGCATAGATTTTAATTCTCTTGTTACGTCCTGAAATGTTTATAACGATCTTACTTCTTAGTTTATAAGTTATTTAAGAATTAACTCTTCATAGTGGGGGCCAAGCACAGCTGCTTGAGCATTAATCAGAAACTATAGGAGCCAGAGCCAGACAGAGAAATTTGGTTGTACGGCAGCTACTATATTGGACTATACTATAATAAGAATGTATTAAAACAAATCTCAACCAAATCGGTTAAGAAACACAGAAGTTATTAAAGAAAATGTTCTTGTATATTGGCAAACCACGTGGTGGCAAGCGCCAAGCGCAGTCGTTTTCTGCATGCGTGTGCATACATAAATACATACAAGTACATATGTATATGCACATTCATATGCGTTAGCTCTTTTTCGAAGTCTAATGCGATTGTTTGATGCACGTGTGCTATTTTAATCTCAGCTTTTGACGCAGACACAATTAGAATGCTGCTTTAGCTCGGCTGATAGAGATGTTGCCTGGCGAGCTACCAGACGCGGAGTTCGAATCCCACTTGTGTGTCACTGCGATAATGGAGCTTATTGTTACTGTTTGTTTATATATTTATTTCATTTTTTATTTATTTTTTAAACTTAACACACCTATTAGTCCAAGTGCAACTTAATGCTGGAACATCGGCGATTTGAAATGTTCTGGAGCAACAAAATTGGGAAAATATTGGTATTTGGCATGTACACTCTCAAAAAGATTTCACAGATCAACCGCAACCAACATTTGATGTAGATGTAGTTTCCGATTTTGTACAAATTATTATTTTGCGAGAAATTTTACAACTGCGACATACTAAAAGATTTAAAGCGAGCTTGAGCATTTATCTCTATGTGAGTATGTTTTATAAATTGGTCAGGTTTCTAGACGCGACTGTGGTGTCTTAATAGACACAACGACACTGCAGCAAATGTAACTTTTTCTAGATGAGGTTATTTTAAGTGAGAGAAACCGAAATGCTCTGTTTTGTATTTATTATCTATTGTTTTATTGTCAGTGTTACGTCCCTTTGCATTTTTCTTTGCGTGTTGCCTATTTTCCTATGAATCAATGTACAAGTTAACATAAGTTAACGCGACTCGGTTTGACTCCAGCACAGACGCTGACTCAGCTCTGGGCCGGATGTCTTCACATAGCAGGCAATGCACGAGGCGCAAGCTAAGCGTTTCTGCAGCCGCTATGATTTTTGCATTGTGTAACTTAATACTTTAATAATTCTTCATTGTAATTCTTTGTAGCTTCATAAGTCTCTTTTTGTCAACTTAGTTTCAGTTCACAATTTGTATGCCTTGAGACAGCAAGTCCAAGCGCTAATTAACTCCTTCATAGACTGCTCGATTCAGCTATGTTGTAAACAGTAATAAATATATTAATAAATATAACATTTACCTAACCGAAAACAATAATCATTTAATTGGCGCCCAACGGTAACGAATCTCGCGCTCCGTCCCAAGTCGCGTAGCCGTGAATTTAAACAGATATTTAAAACAGATAAAAATTAAATCTGAACTTGTGTTGTGTGTTGACACTAACGGCGCTCACATTTAAATCTGCGCCAAACATTACAACAAATTCGGCATAGCGTAATTTACGTTTAGTGCTGTGCAGTGTACCTGACCTACGTCAACTCGGTCAGTGCGAGTGTATTGAATTACACAAATTGTTTCTTTATACACCGAAGCCGCTGGAGCTCTTCGGGCAGCGGTGTGTCACCAGTATAGCGCGCGAGCTAATCTGGGCAGCGCTAAAAAGTTGTTTGTGCGTGACCGCAGCGAGGGAGACAGCATCACCTGCGGATATTAGGATATTAGTGTTACCACATAATTTCATAAAGATCATGTAAGTGAGCTTTTCATTCAAACAAATTTTAAATACTGCGTGAGGTAGATACAAATATTTTTTTTCTCTCTCGAAAAATTGAATAATTAACTAAACTGTGTTGTTGCACATCGATTATTTTGTTCTGCAAATCCAATTGACCATTGACTGTTCTATCGTTTCGACAAATACTTTGTTTTGATTATTTTTTATAAATGATGCTAATCTGACTCTGTGGCTAGTTGTCATATTCCTTAACTAATGAGAAAGGCGTTCGGAAAATATAGAGACCCTTATTTGAGAAAGTCTGACTCAGAGGGCTCAGATAGCAACGATATTAGGGTAGACCCATACAAAGAAGTGCATTCTAACAAAACAGATATGGATCCCCAGCAACTCAGGGCTTTGGTTGAGTCGGCAGTTTCGGGTGCGCTCAAAGCACAGGCGGAGGCATTCAGGGAGAGGGATGCGGCTCTTAAAGAGAGCCTCAACCGGCAAATTGCCGAGTTGACAGAAAAAATAACAGATCTGAAGGTCAGAGCACCTCCAATTGAGACTTTTGAAGAAATACAAATCGTGGACGAAGTTCGCTGCGACGAGCCTCTAGACGCGGTCAAGTGTCTCTCAGAGTTTACAGGCTCGCAAGAAACTTATGTTTCATGGCGACAGGCTGCAATGGCAGCGTATAAAATATTCAGACGATATAATGGCAGCTCTCGCCATTACCAAGCGGTGATAATCATCAGAAGCAAAATAAGGGGTTCGGCCGACGCAGTTTTGTCTTCGTTTGCCACGATCCTAAATTTTGATGCCATTATCAACCGCTTAGATTTCACTTACAGTGACAAGAGGCCGGTTCACGTCATAGAACAAGAAATGGGCACTCTCAGGCAGGGACAGCTTACCTTGCCACAATATTATGATGAGGTCGAGAAAAAGCTCACCTTACTCATAAACAAGGTAAATATGACATATGACGCAGCACTAGCTAAGGGCATGTGCGAGAAGTTTAGAGGGGATGCCTTGCGCATATTCGTTTCTGGCCTCAAGCGCAGCCTCTCTGATGTTCTTTTTGCGGCACACCCGCTCGATCTCCCCTCTGCTTTGGCACTCGCACAAGAAATCGAGGCCAACCATGAGAGATACACCTTCGCGGCAAACTATGCCAAAAGTATCGAGGACAAGGCTCGGAGACCCGACCAAAAGCCTCAATTTCATCAACGGCAAAAGGGCGCAGAAGCAGTCGAGACACTGCCTGCCCCTACAAAAAGCCCTCATTACACGCGGCAACAAAAACCGCAGCAACCTCAGCAGCCCAAACAGTCCGATCAGCGTAGTGGTAGGCAAAGCAGCGGCAATAATGATCCACAACCAATGGACGTTGACCCTTCAATGTCTAGAATGCTGATGCCATCGCAAGCACCAGCTTACGTCAACTCGGGCAACCCACAGGCGTTCAAAAGAACAAACACCTCTGACCGAGCAACGGGTCCGAGGCGTCAAAGGGTAAATCATACCACTCAGAGCCAAGAATGTGGAGCTGAGGGGTATGCAGCGGCAGCTAGAAATGCTGAGGCGCAGATAGCCGATGATTCCGACGGCGACTCTGACGTTCTCAATTTTTTAGGGGTAAGTCCCTGCTGCCTTTCATCAGGCGAAAAGTAGCGGGGACTCAAATGAGGTTTCTCATCGACACAGGTGCAGCGAAAAACTACATTCGGCCGCACCATGGGCTGAAAGGAGTTCGCCCAGTCGACAACCCATTCACCACCCACTCCATTCATGGCACTACCGAAATTTCTGAGAAGTGCTATGTATCAATGTTTGGAAAAAAGGCAACCTTTTTCCTTCTCTCAGAATTGTCAACATTTGATGGAATTATAGGCCTCGATCTGTTGACAGAGGTCGGGGCTCAGCTCTGTCTAAACTCGAGCCAACTCAGATTTGGCAACAGTTCCGAACCGATTTTATACTACAAGTGTGTGGATGTCAATTTCACTAACCTAGATTGCACAGACGCACCTCCCCTGGTTAGACAAAACTTTTTAAAAATGTTAATGGATAGAAAAAAGACGTTCGCAGACGCTAATGAGGCGCTACCATACAACACATCAGTGGTAGCCACCATTAGAACGGTCGACGAACAGCCTGTCTACGCTAAGCTGTACCCTTATCCTATGGGCGCAGCCGAATTTGTCAATAAAGAGATTCAAAATCTCTTGAAGAATGGCATAATTCAGAAATCCGTTTCTCCCTATAACAACCCCATTTGGGTGGTCGACAAAAAGGGCACGGATGAAATGGGTAACCGAAACATGCGTCTCGTCATGGACTTTCGGAAACTCAATGAAAGAACGATTACGGACAGGTATCCCATGCCCAATATATCCATGATTTTGGGAAACCTGGGTAAAGCCAAGTACTTTTCGACACTGGATCTTAAGTCTGGCTATCACCAAATTATGCTCGCAGAACGCGACCGGGAGAAGACTTCCTTTTCCGTAAATGGAGGAAAATATGAATTTTGCCGACTTCCTTTCGGCTTGAAAAACGCCGCCGGCATTTTCCAAAGGGCGATCGATGACATACTGCGAGAGCAGATCGGCAAGACATGTTACGTGTATGTCGATGACGTCATCGTCTTTTCAAAAGATGAGGAGTCCCATGTCAGACATGTTGATTGGGTATTAAAAAGCTTATATGAAGCTAACATGAGGGTGTCCAAGGAAAAGTCGCATTTTTTTAAGAAAAGCGTGAATTTTCTTGGATTCGTGGTCACAAGCGATGGTGCTACAACCGACCCAGAGAAAGTCAAAGCGATACAGGAATTCCCGGAGCCCAAGACGGTTTTCGAGGTGAGATCATTCCTAGGACTCGCTAGCTATTATAGGTGCTTCATCAAAGATTTTGCATCAATAGCAAAACCCATTTCAGATATTCTTAAGGGTGAAAATGGGTCAGTTAGCAAACATAGATCAAGAAAGATTTCTGTCGAATTCTCTGATCTCCAACGCAGTGCTTTTCAAAAACTGCGAAACATATTGGCATCTGAGGATGTCATGCTCCGATACCCTGACTTCAATAAGCCGTTTGATCTAACGACAGACGCGTCGGGGTATGGGATAGGGGCAGTCCTCTCTCAAGAAGGTCGTCCCATCACTATGATCTCCAGGACACTAAAGAATCCAGAGATCAATTATGCCACAAACGAAAGAGAGCTACTAGCTATCGTGTGGGCCCTTGGCAAATTGCGCCACTATTTGTATGGGGTGAAAGATCTCAACATCTTCACGGACCATCAACCTCTGGCCTTTGCCGTTTCTGAGTCTAACCCTAACGCTAAAATCAAGCGATGGAAGGCGCGCATTGACGAATCCAACGCGCGCATATTCTACAAGCCAGGCAAAGAAAATCTGGTCGCTGATGCCTTATCCAGGCAACAGCTTAACGCTCTGAGCCACCAAGATAATGAATCATGCATTGCCACGATTCACAGCGAAGTCTCCTTGACTTACACTATCGAGTCCACTGACAAGCCCTTGAACTGTTTCCAGAACCAGATAATTCTTGAAGAGGCGCGTTTTGCACAAAAGCGCAGCTTTATTCTGTTTGGAAACAAGAGGCGACACTCCCTGAGTTTTACATGCAGAGAATCACTTCTCGAGGAACTAATGGAGATAGTAAAACCTGATGTGGTGAATGCGCTACACTGCGATTTACACACTTTGGCGCTGGTGCAGGACGACTTAGTGCGGAAATTTCCAACTACCAAGTTCTGGCACTGCAAAAACAGGGTTGTGGACATTTTCAGTGTTAGTGAGAGAAGGGAAATTCTCGTCGCAGAACACAACAGAGCCCACAGGGCAGCCCAGGAGAACATTAAGCAGGTCCTCTCAGACTACTATTTCCCAAAAATGGCCAAATTAGCCAACGAAATCGTACAAAACTGTAAGACTTGTGCCAGGGCTAAATACGATAGGCACCCTAAAAAACAAGAGATTGGTGAGACGCCGATTCCTTCATACCCAGGGGAGATGCTACATGTGGACATCTTCTCAACTGACAAAAAATTTTTTTTAACTTGTATTGACAAGTTTTCAAAATTCGCTGTAGTTCAACCGATCGCATCCAGAACAATAGAGGACTTGAAAGTACCCTTGTTACAGCTCATGAATTTGTTCCCGGGAGTCAAAGCGATTTACTGCGACAATGAGCCAGCCTTGAACTCCCAGACTATCTGTTCACTATTGATGAATAACTATGGAGTCAGCATTTCAAATGCCCCGCCCTTGCATAGCGTTTCCAATGGGCAAGTCGAGCGTTTCCATAGCACCCTACTGGAACTAGCTAGATGCTTAAAAATAGACAAAAACATTAGCGACACCATAGAGGTAATTTTGTTGTCCACAGTGGAGTACAACAAGACAATCCATTCGGTCACTGATAAGCGGCCGGTCGATGTTATCCGTTCACTCCCAGGCGAAACTCAGACGCAGATTCAGAACAAGCTTAAAAGAGCGCAGGAAAACCTCAGAGCTAGGCAAAATGACTCCCGACAAAATAGGGTTTTTGAAGTAGGAGAGAAAGTCTTGGTAAAGTCTAACCGCAGGCTCGGAAACAAACTTACACCTTTGTGTGAAGAAAGAGCCGTGGAAGCCGACCTGGGAACTACAGTTCTCATTAAGGGGAGGGTAGTCCACAAAGACAACCTTAAGTAGTGTTTTCTTTTCTACTTTTAATTTTGTGTTGTGCCATTTGGCAGTTTTTGTTTTACATTAGGTTGCTAGAGATATAAGTTTTAAGCCACTTGGCACCCCGCTTTAGATAGGTCTTAGTATTAGGTTGCTTAATAACATTTATAAGTTAAATAAGTTCGGTGATGGGTTGTTCAACGTTTTTCCTCAAAAAAAAAAAGAAAGTAATTTTCATTCCACAGGCTTGGGTTTCTGATACTACTTATCCTCGCGACGACTTCGGCACGGGTCACCGACTATTCCCACGCTAAGTACATACCGATCATCGACGGCCAAGTCTTGGTATGGGAGGAGTTCGCTTTCGTCCGACATTCTGCGAACATATCTGAATATGAGCGCATGGTGGATGAGACAGTGAAACTGTGTGATTTGTTTCCGCAGTCACACATGAAAAAACTTCTGAATGTAGACTCAGAACATCTCAGAGACATGCTGGAGGCCCTGGGCACACACCACAGAATTGCTAGGAGTCTAGACTTTCTAGGTTCAATTTTGAAGGTAGTTGCAGGCATTCCAGATGCCGGGGACTTGGAAAAAATAAAGATTAATGAAGCCCAATTAATAAATTCAAATAATAGACAGGTGCAGATAAACACTAGAGTACAGGATCAGATTAACCAACTAACGCTCACAGTCAACCAAATTTTGAAAGCCTCAAAAGACAGGCAAATTGATTCAGGCCACTTATATGAAACACTTTTGGCTAGGAACAGAATGTTGTCGATGGAGTTGCAGAACTTAATGCTCGCCATAACCCTGGCTAAAGCCAACATTGTCAGTCCAAACATCTTAGACCACGCAGACTTAAAATCTGTTTGGTTTGAAGAGCCCACAGATACTCCCATAGCCGACTTAATGTCCGCTTCGTCCGTCAAAGTCCTACAATCCACAAACATGATATATTTTATAATCTCTTTTCCAAAAATTAAACACACCTGCAAGAAAATTACAGTCTACCCAGTCGCCCACAAAAATCATATGCTGCGAATCGAGAACAACATCATCGCCGAATGTCAAGATCAAATCTACGCGCTGGAAAACTGCACAGCCACCCCACGAACGACATTTTGTCAACGGTCAACAGCCAGCTCATGCGCCAAGGAACTTCATGCGGGCGGTGTAGCTCATTGCGAAGTACAACCGAGCGACCTAGACGCAGTCACGTGGGTCGACGATGGAATTGTCATCATCAATGATGCAGCGGCGGTAATCTGCGTAGATAACGGCACCGAGTCCTGGGTGCGTGGCACACAATTAATCATCTTCAACAATTGGGCCACCATTAACGGAACGAGATACATCAATCGCAACAGCGTACAGAACCGGTTCCCAGGCATCGCAGCTTCCCCTCTGCTGAACGTCACAGGCCATCAGGACATCCTCAGTCTCCCTTACCTTCATCGGCTCAATGAACGTAATCTGGAGACGATACAAGAGGTCAGGGACGAAATTGGTAACATCAACTCGATCATACTGTTGCTTCTCCTTGGCATAACCTGTGGCATAGTCGTTGGCATCGGTTTAACCTATCGACAGATCATGAAAAAGAAGGCTACGGCTCGAAGGATGAACGAGGTGATCACTGAGATAGGGTCGGCCGAGGGCGGCCTCGACTTGAGGGGGGAGTAGTTAACATAAGTTAACGCGACTCGGTTTGACTCCAGCACAGACGCTGACTCAGCTCTGGGCCGGATGTCTTCACATAGCAGGCAATGCACGAGGCGCAAGCTAAGCGTTTCTGCAGCCGCTATGATTTTTGCATTGTGTAACTTAATACTTTAATAATTCTTCATTGTAATTCTTTGTAGCTTCATAAGTCTCTTTTTGTCAACTTAGTTTCAGTTCACAATTTGTATGCCTTGAGACAGCAAGTCCAAGCGCTAATTAACTCCTTCATAGACTGCTCGATTCAGCTATGTTGTAAACAGTAATAAATATATTAATAAATATAACATTTACCTAACCGAAAACAATAATCATTTAATTTACATACATACAATGTTTATACGGATGTATGAATTACTATAGTTATTTTTTAAACAATACAACTACTAAATTAGATTAAATCAATGGATTATTAATGTATAATTTATTTGTGAGTTTAATGTTCTTAAAAATATTTAAAATATACAAGGTTGCGCCTGCAAGGGAAAAATAATTTTCAGCACTAGATTTTCAAATTAGCGGCTACCAAAATACAAATCTCTTTTCCTAATAACTTTTATTTATTTTTTTCTAAACATAACATAATCAAAATGAATAAAAATAATATAATAAATATAAAGGATTAAAGTGTTTATGCTTTGTTACAATAATCTTCCACGCTGCGTATTTTTTTCGCTGCTGCTCGTTGGTGTTATTTAGAATCGAAAAAATCGCAAGTTTTTATAAAATATTTATTTAAATAGTCTTTCTAAAGACTTTGAATTTCATGAATATATTATTTATATAATTATTTAATTATTAATGATAATTACATATAAAAAGTAATATTTAATATTTTAAATAAAATTTAATGAATACTTATAAAATATTATAATTAATATTAAATCATTTTTTAATAATAATTTAATAATATTCACTATTAATTTGAATATCTATTTATTTCTCTCTAAATATATATATTTGTATATATATTTTAAATTACATCTTTTGGTTTAATTTTTCATTTCTGCAGCCTGTTTATAAATATAGATATTTATAAATATATTTGATATACATATTTGAAAAAATATATTAATTTATGTATTGTTTTAATACATTGTTTATGGTACATAAATAAATACATAGACATAGACGTTTATCAACAGTAAATAGGTCTCAAAGACAAAGAGCGAGGAATCAATTAAATAGGTCAAATTCTCAATACGCCGAGCAGAAAAGAGCAAACAACGTAGTTTCTCAAAAAGAGCTTGGAGAAAATGAAGAATTTAGTCAAATTGAAAGAATAAGAGATAGTCAACGTCACCAAATTCGACGAAATAATTTAAGTTTCAGAAGTACTGAACAAGGAGAAAATACTGTTCGGCATGCTATTAGTCGAACAAATTCCCCAATTAGAGAATTAGAGCAATAAGTAAACTCTTCGCGACGCTAAAGTCGCAGACAAGGCCCAGTTTATAGGGCAGACGAACAGGGACGAGATACGGTTCGACGTGCGACACAACGTACTAATTCTCCAATAAGACAACTGGAGCAAATAGTAAACTCTTCGCGACGCTCGAGTCGCAGACAAGACCCAGTTTATAGGGCAGTCAAACAAGGACGAGATACTATTCGAAGAGCAGTAGAAGTATATCGCAGAGAGTAAGCCAGTACAGAAGCAGGTAATAGGATAGTAGAAAATAGGAGAAATGCAACCAGAAACAGGCAAGAACGTGCGAATACGTTTCCAGAGGATAGCAAATCTCAAGCTATAAGGGCTATCGTAGATGGTCTAATAGCTGTCTTTAATAGAACAGTCAAGCAGGGACCCGATCAGGTTTGCATTTGTTGCAAAGGTTTGAGGTTTCCACAACAAGTGGACAAAATTTCTCGAGAGGTTATTGAAAGTAAGTATAGTGCTATTGTTAGTTCAGATAATTTATATCTGTCCTCTACATTCTCTTTTGTTGATAATAGGTATAGTTTTTGCAAAACATGCAGTCGTAGCATTAAATTAGGAAAAAAAAAACCAAAGGCTTCCATTACAACAGACTAGATTTCCCCGATCTTCCGGATTGTTTGAAAGGCTTAACGGCTTTAGAGGAAAGCCTTCCTTTTATGATAATTTAGTCCTTAGGATATAGCCGCTAAAATTCAATTAAAGGAGCAGTGGTCAATGTACCAATTCCAGTGGCCAATGTAGTCAGAGGTAGTTCAAACTCATCTCAAGCGTAGGATAGAGTATAACAATGATTTCATGGCTGGAACCATTAGGCCCTCCCAAGTTGCTGATGCTATTTTTTTTTAGTCAACACTGAGCTCTATAGGAAGCACGAAATAGCTGTTAACGAACAGTGGCTAGCTTTCTTTTCGTCTGACGAAATTCCCTTCGTTGCATCAGCTTTTAGAAAATGTCCCTATAGAAAACATTGCCATGCAAAGAATAGTCATAGCTGCTGGAGAGGGTCAGCGTCCTTTGGATATGATCGAAGATTGTGATTCAGAGGAGCTAGCCTTCCCAACTATCTTTGCTTTGCTGGCATTAAAAGAAAATACTCAGAGAGTTTTACAATCACAGTTAGGTCAGAGCTTAGAAATGTTGATAGAAGAGGTTGTAGAACAGATAAATTATATCTTAACTATAAAAAGTTGGAAATGATTAATATTAGGAATAATACTTCCATTTGCTTACGTAAGCACAACGCCACTCAAAGCATTTCTGCGGCTAACGCTCTTAATGAAGAGCATATACATAATTTAATACGCCACGATGATGGCTATAGGGTTTTAAAAGGTATTCGCACGTCTCCTGCTCACTGGGGATCCGAAAAAAGAAGGTTATGGCCATGATTAGGCAATTCGGTCTTCCGACATTTTTTATAACCTTTTCGGCAGCAGAAAGTAGGTGGACGGATCTGTTAGTTTTACTTACAAAAAACGTTGACAAGCTAGATATATCTGAGGAAGCAGCATCAGTATTGCATTTTAATGAAAAAGACCGTCTCATTAGAGCAGATCCCGTAACTTGTGCTAGGTATTTTGATTTCGGTTTAGCAGCTTTTAAAGCTAATGAAAAGGAAGGCCGTGTTTTCGGTTGTCTTAGGGTTATAAAGTTTTATTGGCAAGTAGAGTTTCCGAAACGAGGCGCACCACATATTCATGGCATGTTTTGACTGAAAGAAGCCCCAAAGCTTGACTTGTCTGATGAATCAAGCATTCCCTCTGTAAAATCCGTTATTGATCAGTTTATCACAACTGATACAACAAACCCAAACAAAGCTCCATTTTTGGAGTATTAAACGCATAACCACGGACATTCTGTAGGCGAGAGTTTAGACCCCAAAAAATTTGTAGATTCGGTATTCCATACCCCCCCATGCCCCAAACAGAAATTCTATTCACGTTAGTCGAGAATGCACAAAATACAGATGTCCATCGTAGGACTTTTAAAAAAAATGTTGAAAAAAGGAAGCCGTTTACTGCTGTTTAGATATGCATTTGGGTTAGGATACTTAAGTCCAGGCAACATTTGCAAAATTTACCCGAAGACACAATACAATATTTGAACTAGGACTTTAAGATCATTATGTTCAGCGTCCCGACGCTTTAGAAAATTTATGCCTTGCCGATTTTGCAGCCTTTTATAGTTTAGCAAAAGGCATAGTGGGACCCATCAATATATTGATGATGAAGATGATATAGAAACACCAAGATTTTCTCAATCATTAGTTTACGCACTTCGCGACGGTAGCGGCTTCGTTAAGAAAAGGCTTACTGCTAGTATAATTAGATATAGGAGATTTAATATTAACACTGATAGGAGCAATTACTTTAGGGAGCTGGTTGTGTTATATTTTCCTTGGAGGGACGAGAATGTAGACTTAGTGCTTAGGGATTGCGAATCATTTTGTAGTCAAAATAAGGAGCTGATCGAGAGCAATCGTAGAAAATATAATAGTTTAGACGATAGTGAGCTTCAGGATGCTCTCGACACTGCATTTCAGGATGAAAAAGAGGAAAATAGTGACAACCCAGAGGTAGTCGATGATAGATTTAGATTGCCTGAAATAAATCCTAACATAAAGGTCTGAAACAGAAAATGATACTGATAATATTGCAGACTCAGAAGATAGTAATGTCCGATTAATAAAACTTCTGGCTTAAGTTTCAGCTGAAAGATTGGCAGATATTGTCAGGTCTCTTTATTTAAAGCAGAAAATATACCATACACATGTTTTGCACAATGCCATAAACAAATTCGTATTTTACGAATTTGTTGGAGGTAGTGCTGGTGAAGGCAAAAGCCGACTTATTTTGGCAATTTTTCAATTTTTGTCCGTAATGTACAAGTTCCGCTAAAATTCTATTGCGTGCCCCAACAAGTAAAGCTGCTTTCGGAATCAGCGGATCAACACTGCATTCCATGATTTCTCTACCAGTAAATCAATCTGGTTCAGATTTAAGGGCCTTATGATTTAGTCAATACATTGTATTCAAGTTTAATAGACCTTAAACTTATTATTATAGATGAAATTTCCATGGTAGGATCCAAAATGTTTTCCGAGCTGGACTTCCCTTTAAAACAAATTTTTAAAAATACTTCTCCATTCGGTGGTATTTTAGTCATAGTCTTCGGCGATCTACGACAGTTATCGCCAGTGGGAGATCGTTGGATTTTCGAATCCAACTCTAATGATCTGTACAGCGCCTTTTATGCGTCTTCTCTGTGGGACCTTTATTTGCTTCTGCTTTAAATAATATGGCATGGGATATCATGACAACCGATGACATTAGTCTTGTCCGGTCCCGTATATGTCAGCCATCGGCGGTGCTAGATGATGCAATGATGACAACTTTAATACTCTAAAGTTGAACTCCATTCCGACTAAACAATTTATTTCTACCGCTTATGATATTATAAAAGCTAGACAATTAAATGCGGCAAATAGGGATAGAATTTTAGAAGCCGTTAGTAGCTTTAGGTCATCCGAAACATAGGGATTATGTATGTGCCTTCTCTTAAAAACCACTGCCAAATATATGATTACCTTCAATGTAGATACAGGGGATGGGTTGGTCAATGGAACAACAGGCATTTTAATGAAAATAGATTTTGATACATCGAGCACTACAAATACTTTATGGATGACGTTTTCAGAGGGAAGTGTAGGAGTTCTTGCTCGCTCAAAATGTATACATCGTGTAGAAGCTTCATGGACCCCAATTCAGAAAATAGTTAAAGGTTTTCAAAATAGAAGAAATGAGCAAGTTACCATTGACAGTAGACAGTTTCCAGTTGTACCTGCAGAAGGTATAATCATGCACAAAAGTCAGGGCACAACGTATGGCAAAGTGGTGGTTCATACTTGTCCTCTATGCAGCGTGCTGCAATATACGTTGCCTGTAGTAGAGCAACAACTGCTTCGGGTCTACTTATCATAGGAGGTTTTGTTCCTCCTAAACATCCCAAAAATGATGATAAGGTCCAAAATTAGATTGAGAAATTGCGGACTGAAAAACTACTTCGATCACATTATGATCACTTAGTAAAAAGTTCCGCCCTAGATATTTTCTTTCATAATACTGACAGCATTCACTGTCATATTGAAGACATTCGATCGGACAGGTTAATGCTTCAGTCGTCTATGGCGTTCTATGTTTCGTTATGGCATCAACATACTCAAACGAAATTTTGACATTCCAGGATTTAAAATTGTTGTCCGTCATGAGTGCGAGGTAATACCTAACGCAGTGCGAAAAATAAGCGGTAGAAAAATATCAGGATCAGTTATTTTGGAATATGCTATATTTCGTATAAGTCTATAGGTTTCTTAGTAATTTATAAAAGTGCGACTTATCCGTAAGTTATGTTTAAAACAGAATTTGAGGATTTATTTCAGCAAAATGAATATTTGAAAATAATAATAGTGTTATCTTAGGAGATTTTAATTTATGTTTAAATAAATTGGATAAGTGTAGGGACCTCTATAATAATTTATTAGATACAGGATTTAGAAGCTTGTTAGATTTGAAAACGTCGACTACCAATTGTGACTCGCACATTGATTGGGCATTTTCAAATATTTCCAGTGAGGACATTTGCGGTAGGACATTTGAGACTGTATATAGTTACCACAGTGGTATTTCAGTTAGTATTCAGGATAGTGTAAATATTTGAATAGGAAATTTTTGTATGTAAATAAATTAAATGTAATAAATATACTAAGTATATATTGTAATAAATATATATAATAACATAAATATACAAAATTTGTTTTACGAAATTTAAGATACATGTAATGTTTATTATAGTATAGTATTCTTTATTTCTAATATTTTATCTTTAGTACTTTGCAAGTATTTTGCAACATTTATTATGTACCTGTGTTCAGGGTATCCCCTAGTCGGGCACTCCCGATTAGAGCACTCTTACTTGTTTTTTATTTATTTTTTAAACTTAACACATTTGCTGGTCCAAGTACAAGTTAATGCTGGACATCGACGGTTGAAATATTCTGAAGCAACAAAATGGTAAAAAATTTGTCTTTGGCGTGCACACTCTCAAAAAGCTTTTGCACATCAACTACTACAACTACGGCAAATTTAAAATTGCAAAATCTGCAAATATTAGCGAGCGCGATCATTAATTTGTATACCCTGAACCCATTAAAAATGAGCAAAAAGAGTATAATGGTTATGTGCAAATGTATGTAACAGGCAGAAGATGGCATCTCCGACCCCATAAAGTGTATATATTATTGATCAGCACGACGAACTGAGTTGAATTAGCCATGTCCGTCTGTCC